>CM031952.1:21932224-22022224 GCA_018749465.1 Paracanthobrama guichenoti | reverse complement strand
ACAAATTTCTATCACTGGCTTGAATTTAAATTTGTGTGAACATTTTACAGAGATGTTGGACAATTAAAGAATACATGGAGTTGGGTTCTTTATAATTAAATTAAAGTATGCAGAGCAAATGGAGAATAGCATATTTAAAAGTTATTGAAAAACAATGCATTTTAATATGAAAACAAAATAATACCAAAAGCATCACAGACATCATCCAAGATAACATTATAAATAATCTCAGCTATTTACACTTGATCATCAATTATGTTCTATACATTAATGTGCATTTTTAAGAGGATGAACAGACAGTCTGTGGGTTAACAAAGAATGAATCCTGGTTCGAATCTCTTTAGTTTTCAATGAATAAATGATGGGATTCACACAGGGTGTGATGAGGGATGACAAAGACAAACACACCAGACCTATGTTGGGGTCTCGAAAACCTCCAAAAAAGTCAAGATTAAAGATAATAAAAATTGGAATGAAGAAAAAGGTCACTAATACGAGGTGCTCTGTACATGTGGCCAGCGCCTTATAACGGCTCTGATTATTTTTCATTCTGAATACAGCGATCAGTATACCAATGTAAGTCAAGAAAATAAAAGTCAAAGGTATAACTATGAAGACCACAGTTAAAGTAGAGCCCAAAATCCATTGATGTGTCATATCGTTGCAAGCAAGCAGTAAAACAGGAGCAAAATCACAAAAATAGCTGTTGACCTTAAGAGATCCACAAAATGAGAGAGACAGGATGGATGTAGTAGCATAGATTACAACAACAACACAAAATAACCAAATTGCACCAATTATATAAGCCATTCTGGTGTTTGTGTTTATAGACTCCTGTCTTAAAGGCAAGCAGATTGCAATGAATCTGTCATAGGAGAGAATACATATGGACAATGACTCGAGGGATACAAAAGTATAATAAGTGAACATTTGCACAAGGCACAGTTTGAATGACAAAAAATTGGCTAGAGCAAGGTGAATCTTTATCATGCCAGGTACAAGAGAAGTGCTGAGAATAAGATCAACCAAAGCCAGATTACCAACAGCCATGAACTTTGGAACATGCAGTCGGTGGTCATAGTAAATTATGGTTATCAGAAAGACATTGCATATGACTGTGATCACATAGAGCACAGTGAGGAAAATGACATAGATATTAATGTAAGGCACTGAACTCAAGCCAACAATGTAAAATCCTGCAGGATGAATGATGGAGTTGTTGGGGGCAGAATTAGCATTCTGCATGGCCGTCCTTCTTTTACGACCTGGCTTCCTTGCAGCGTGCTTTGCTTTCAGTGGGCGAGAAACCAGATACCTGTGAAAAACACTTATAAACAGCCTGTGCTTTACAATTCACCTTTAACATCTGTGTTATTTGGTGGCAAAAGTCCTTAAAACATTCAACCAGAAATCTAACAGTGAAAATGTTACATTGTCTTAATAATACCTACATGAAAACAGTTTCTGCTTCTGCTTCACAGTTTCAGATCCTAAATGTAAACTTGAGAGACTTTTGGGGCAATATATTGTCCAGTTTGTCCTCCAGAGGTGTCATTAAACAGGAAAGATCATCCAGTATCTAATAGTCTTGAGAGAAAAGACATTCATTAGTGTTTTTTGCTTTACTAATGTGAGATTATTGATGGTATAACTAATTGCCTTAAGAGTCACTAATTAGTCTGTTTGTTTTTGTGTTAATATGTGTAACAATACATCTCCCAGACGGATAACGCTATTAAGGACTCCATAACTCCATAACACTTTAAGTGGGAAAATCTAAACGTCATTCATTTTATAATAATAAATACAATAAATAAATAATATGTAATACAATTTTAAAAATATATATATTCTAAAATATAAGACACAATTTTGCAAGCTTAGATGTGCAAGTGATCAACCCATTCTCACTCCCAAGGCGTCAAAATCTGAAGCATGGTCAAGTGCCATCTCTATATCGACACACAGGGTGCTTTATTGATTTTAGTTGTTTGCCCAATGTTTAGATGTTCAGTTGTTTGTCAGATCAAGACGCATTAATTTATTTGCATTTGTAAAAGCAGACATGATTTTATGACTATGTATAGGCTACTTTTATATTTTGGAGTTTAACTACCCTAAACCTACCCACTTCTCAACAATATAAAACATGTAACAGGCAAATAAAACTGCAGTCACAGGTATTTATTTCAAAAACTGACCAAAACAGTATAAAAGTATAAACTCATGTTGCATTCCAAGTCTTCTGAAGTCATACGATATCTTTATGTAAAGAACAGAGTTAATCTTAATGTTTTAATCACTGAAATGATGAACACACTCATTCATATCTCATTCAAATAATACACACGACTCTTGAGCATGACGTAATCTGTCACAAGACACACGACAGCCAATGACATTTTACAGTCAAAGCTGATGTAATGACGCAATTGCTCATACCAAAAGAGACATACAAGAGCCAATGAAATTTCACTATGAAATCCGACTTAACGTTTCTTCGGGCGACAATTTTTGAAATTTGAATGTGTGCATGATCTTCGGCTGATAGAGATGGTGATCGCTTTGGGGGGATTTTCTTCACACAAATCAGTCGGTTGGCCTCGGAAAACTTGGAATATTTGTACTTTTTTAATAAGTTGTGCATGCAGTCATATCTGCCTGTTATATATCCTGTATTTTTATATCATATAATACACAAATGGGTAGGTTTAAATATGGTATTGGGTTGGGTTACATGTTCAAACTAGTGTAAATAAAATTATGCTAGCTGATTAAATTGAGAATCACACTCCAACATGTGATAATGGCAAAATCATAACCCAATATATAATATCATCATGCCGATAATGTTCCCATGCCCAACGCGTCTGTGTATGCCACCAAAGGTTTCTCATTGAAATCAATAAAACACCCTGCAAAAAATGCCACCTAGGGGACCTTTATCATCTTCATTGTGATGTGGAAGGCACTTGACCATGCTTCAGATTTTGATGCCTTGGGAGTGAGAACGGGTTGAAATTAAAGGGTTGCTGTGATTTAAAATAAAATAATTTGAGATGCCTGAAGGCATTGTTTCATTTGAGAAGTATAATACAATGAACAAACTGCTAGAGTAAAACACATGTATCTGAGTTTACATTTACATTTAGTCATTTAGCAGATGCTTTTATCCAAAGTGACTTACAAATGAGAGCAATAGAAGCAACTAAAAACAGTCAAGGGCAACAATATGATAAGGATGACGATGACTTTATTTGGAGGATGACTTATTTGGAGAGTCATCCTTATTTTTGTCTTTATAAACCACGTTTTAACTGTTTGAAACTTAGAATTAGCTTTGATAACACCCAGTGGTGGGCAATCAGGGCCTTCTCTGCTGGCCCTGTCAAAATAAAAAATATTTATGTTTTAATATTATTTTTTTTAAATAATTAAATTAAATTAATGTGTGTCTGAACGTGTCTAAATGCAATTACTGTCTATTTTAGTACGTTACAATTATATTTCCATAAAAAATGTGGTTATTTTTTTGTGAGGCTGAGCTGTATTTTCCGTATGTCAATCCATCACAGCCTTCCGTTGAATCTGCCATTTTCCCTTGAATCATAACTTTGACTGACGTTGGTCATCAGCCAATCAAATTTTGATGTGTAGTGATAGAACGCCTCAGAGGACCAGTGATGTGTCGCCGCTAACCCCCGCTGATGTCATCAGCCATTTGAACTTTTTGTGGGGTTGTGAGAGATCAACGTTAAATAACCTATGGCCGCTGTGGATGACATTCTAATGAGCTTCGTGTGCATCCTGATGTCAAGCTGGTAATGACAAGCTGTGTTTTTTGATATTCTTGTTGGTTCGTATTTTTGTTTGTTTGTTTGAGTATTTGTGCCAAAATTAGTTGATCTAATTAATTTTAGATTCATTTTACCTGTTGTCTAAATGGTGACACATGAGTGCAGTGGTATCAATAAATAGTTAAATTGTCTTTTTGTCTCGCGTGCCTTTTTATGTTGCTTGCCCCCTTCCCAACGAGCACTTTGAAAGCGGGGTTCGTAACAGTAGTGCATACAGTGCATGTGCATGATTGTATTCTATATGTCTTCCTTTGTTCTGTGTTCCCGCCACAATCTGTCACCATGGACACTGATCATCATCATTACAGCTGTTTGTCATTTTGGTTAATTCATCAGTGTATTTAGTTCCTGCTTGTTTTCTGTTCTGTGTCCGGTATTGTCTGTGCATTAGCGCACTGAGTCGCATGTTGGCTTGTAATTGGTATCTTATTAATAAACCCCGAATTATCTTCATCTTCATCTTTCCAGAACCTGAGTGTTACAGAATACCGAACCAAAAATGAAGAAAAGACTGGACATTGCGTCCATTAACGTTGCCCAGATGTGTTGTCACTGACTGCTAAATGGGGGAAACTGTATGTGTGTTCCAGAACAGTAGAGACCTGAAGCTGTATGTGGAGGAGTTCCTGGACATCTTCTATCACACCACCTGCGATGACGTCTGTTTGATAGAGGGATTCCGGTGTGGTCTGGACAAATCCCTCCGCTTCGCCATGCCCTGCGGCGATCCCTGCTGGACACTGGAGAGTTACGTCAACTTTGTGCTGTGGACGCAGGGATCCACGTTCACAGTGGGCAAAGTGGAGGATGTCAACAACTTCGTCCAGCCACACCCCACAGATGTCTCCAAGTCTGAACCAGAGCACAGCCCACCAACAACCTGCACCACGGAGACGACAACGCCTGAGCCCCCCACAGATGGAGAGCTTCCGCCCGCTGCTGGTACAGAGCCTGTGACAACAGCACCCACTACAGCCCCAGAGCCGAAGGTCCAAAGTGAGTCTGACCAGGGGTGTGAGCCAGCAACCATTGTCCCGGTGGGGATTTTGGTGGAAATAGAATCGTGGGAGGACTGGCTTATAGACTGGAACATGGTAATACTGCCTCCCACCCTGTCCCACCCGTATTTTGGTGAATTTTCTTCATTGCTGGTAGTAGCCAGTTAGAATTAATGCCCTGTAGTAACTATGAACTTATACGTTGTCCCACCCAACCTCCATCTCTCAACTCCACCATTTAATACTGCCAGTCCTCCAGCCCTGCCTCAGCTGTCTTCGTGCTGCCCTGTGCCTTCTCCTGTGTTTCCCTACAGTGTGGATAAGCCTCAGGACCAGCACTCAACCTTGCCTAGTCGAGTGGATCCGTTGGCTCTCCCTCCGGCCTCTGGTCCTTTCGCTTCACCTTGCGCCTACTCAGAGGGGGCGTTATGTCACGATTATGTTCTGTTTGTTTTGGTTTTCATCTGTCACATGTCTTCCTTTGTTCTATGTTCCTGCCACAATCTGTCACTATTGGACACTGATCATCATCATCATCACAGCTGTTTGTCATTTTGGTTAATTCATCAGTGCATTTAGTTCCTTCTTGTTTTCTGTTCAGTGTCCGGTATTGTCTGTGAGATGTGTTTCGCACATTGGATTGTTAGTTGTATTTTATTGGTAAAACTTGTATTTACTGTTCATCACCTTCATCAGCCTATAATTTCTGTAGATTTAACCTAGATTAGCAGTTATTCAATTTATCTGTATAAACTATATACAGTACCTTCATTCATTGTGCATTTGGCTTCAAAGCACAACCTCTGTTGGATTTCAATACTTTTTAAGATGTTTGTATACATTTATTTGTCTAGTATGGTCTCAATGCCTCTAAAATTAGATAATTGAGGGGTTATTGGGTTTATCATTTATATAAATTTTGTCCCTAATTTTGTGGCTGTTGATGTGTGATGTAATAATAATTTGTTACATTTATATAGTGCTTTTCTGGGTACTTAAAGCAATTTACATAAGGGGGAATCTCCTCAACCACCGCCAATGTGCAGCATCCACCTGGATGATGCAATGGCAGCCATATTGAGCCAGAAAGCCTACCACACACCAGTTTATTGGTGGAGAGGAGACAGAATGATGAAGCCAATCGGTATATGGGGATGATTAGGAGGCCATGATGGGCAGAGGCCAATAGGCAAATATGGCCAGGATGCCAGGGTTACACCCCTACTCTTTTTCCCGAAGGACATCCTGGGATTTTTAATATCAGGACCTCAGTTTAATGTCTCATCTGAAGGACAGTGCTTGTTACAGTATAGTGTCCCCATCACTATACACGAGCCGCATCTGAAAGGTAAAGGGGGAGGGGTTGCTGTAATTTATAATAATATCTTAAGTATTACTCAGAAATCTAGTTTCAAATATAATTCCTTTGAAGTTTTGGTGCTTTATGTAACGTTATGTAGTGAAATTCTACCACTCTGGAGTTGCCCATGGTGAGAGGCAGCGGGCTGGAGTGGGTTTGCTTATTGCCCCCCAGCTCAGCTGCCTTGTGTTGGAGTTCAACCCGGTCAATGAGAGGGTCGCTTCCCTGCGCCTTCGGGTAGGGGATAGGTCTCTCACTGTCGTATGTGCCTACGGGCCAAACGGCAGTGCGGAGTACCCGGCCCTAATGGGGTCTCTGGGAGGGGTGCTGGAAAGTGCTCCAACTGGAGACTCCATCATTCTACTGGGGGACTTCAACGCACACGTGGGCAGTGACAGTGACACCTGGAGGGGCGTGATTGGGAGGAATGGCCCCCCTGATCTGAATTTCTGTGCTAGTCTGTGCTAGATTTCTGTGCTAGTCATGGCTTATCCATAACGAACACCATGTTCAAGCATAAGGGTGTCCATCAGTGCACATGGCACCAGGACGCCCTAGACCGGAGGTCGATGATCAACTTTGTGGTCGTCTCATCTGACCTCCGGCCGTATGTCTTGGACACTCGAGTGAAGAGAGGGGCGGAGCTGTCAACTGATCACCACCTGGTGGTGAGTTGGATCCGATGGTGGGGGAGGAAGCTAGACGGACTCGGGAGACCCAAACGTACTGTGAGGGTCTGTTGGAAACGTTTGGCCGAGCCCCCTGTCAGAGAGATCTTCAACTCCCACCTCCGACAGAGCTTTGACCGGATCCCGAGGGAGTCTGGAGATATTGAGTCCGAGTGGACCATGTTCTCCACCTCCCTTGTCGACGCGGCTGCTCGGAGCTGTGGCCGTAAGGTCTCTGGTGCCTGTCGAGGCGTAAATCCCCGAACCCGGTGGTGGACACCGGAAGTAAGGGATGCCGTCCAAGCTGAAGAAGGAGTCCTATCGGGCCTGGTTGGCTTGTGGGACTCCTGAGGCAGCTGACGGGTACAGGCAGACCAAGCGGACTGCAGCCCGGATAGTTGTGGAGGCAAAAAATCAGGCCTGGGAGGAGTTCGGTGAGGCCATGGAGAAAGACTATCGGTTGGCCTCGAAGAGATTCTGGCAAACCGTTCGCCACCTCAGGAGGGGGAAGCAGTGCCCTACCAACACTGTTTACAGTGGAGATGGGCAGCTGTTGACCTCAACTGGGGATATCGTCGGACGGTGGAAGGAATACTTTGAGGATCTCCTCAATCCCACCAACACGTCTTCCATTGAGGAAGCAGTGGCTGAGGGCTCAGAGGTGGATTCATCCATCACCCGGGCTGAAGTCATCGAGGTAGTTAAAAAGCTCCTCGGTGGCAAGGCACCGGGGGTCGATGAGATCCGCCCTGAGTACCTCAAGTCTCTGGATGTTGTGGGGCTGTCTTGGCCAGGGTACTGGAGAGGAGAATTCGGCCGATAGTGGAACCTCGGATTCAGGAGGAACAGTGTGGTTTTCGTCCCGACCGGAGCAGGAGCTTGGTCCGCATTGCCGGCAGCAAGTCGGACTTGTTCCCGGTGCATGTTGGACTCCGGCAGGGCTGCCCTTTGTCACCGGTTCTGTTCATAATTTTTATGGACAGAATTTCTAGGCGCAGCCAAGGGCCGGAGGGTGTCCGGTTTGGGAACCACATGATTTCGTTGCTGCTTTTTGCGGATGACGTTGTCATGTTGGCCTCCTCAGACCAGGACCTTCAGCGTGCACTGGGGCGGTTTGCAGCTGAGTGTGAAGCGGCCGGGATGAGAATCAGCACCTCCAAATCCAAGGCCATGGTTCTCAGTCGGAAAAGGGTGGCTTGCCCACTTCAGGTTGGTGGAGAGTTTTTGCCTCAGGTGGAGGAGTTCAGGTATCTTGGGGTCTTGTTCACGAGTGAGGGAAGGATGGAACGGGAGATTGACAGACGGATTGGTGCAGCTTCTGCAGTAATGCGGTCGATGTACCGGTCTGTCGTGGTGAAGAAGGAGCTGAGCTGTAAGGCAAAGCTCTCAATTTACCGGTCAATCTACGTTCCTACTCTCACCTATGGTCATGAGCTGTGGGTCATGACCGAAAGGACAAGATCCCGGATACAGGCGGCCGAAATGAGCTTTCTCTGCAGGGTTGCTGGGTGCTTCCTTAGAGATAGGGTGAGAAGCTCAGTTACTCGGGAGGAGCTCAGAGTAGAGCCATTGCTCCTCCACATCGAGAGGAGCCAGTTGAGGTGGCTCGGGCATCTATTTCAGATGCCTCCTGGACGCTTTCCCGGGGAGGTGTTTCGGGCATGTCCCACCGGGAGGAGGCCCCGGGGAAGACCTAGGACACGCTGGAGGGATTATGTCTCCCAGCTGGCCTGGGAATGCCTCGGGGTTCCCCCGGAAGAGCTGGAGGAAGTGGCTAGGGAGAGGGAAGTCTGGGCGTCTCTGCTTAGACTGTTGCCCCCGCGACCCGGCCCCGGATAAGCGGAAGATTATGGATGGATGGATGTAGTGAAATTGATAAATTTAAAAAAAAATTTGGCTACTGTATAGGCCACCAGGGCACAGTACAGAAATTACCAAAGAATTTGCTGATTTTCTATCAGAGTTAGTATTGGCTGCAGATAAAGTACTAATTGTTGGTGATTTTAATATCCATGTAGACAATGAAAAAGACGCATTGGGATTGGCATTTAGAGACATTCTAAACTCTATTGGAGTTAGGCAACATGTGTCAGGACCCACTCATCGCCATAATTATACTTTAGACCTAATACTGTCACATGGAATAAATGTTGATACCGTTGAAATTCTGAAATTCTGCAGAGCGATAACATCTCAGATCATTACCTAGTATCATGTATACTTAAATTAGCTAAGGGTGCAAAGCCATCCCCTCGCTTCAAATATGGCAGGACTATCACTGCTGCGACTTAAGATTGCTTTGTAAATAAACTTCCCCATCAGTTTCATCTCCTCAGCATCCAAGATAACCTAGAGGAACTCGATGTTGCAACAGAAACTATTGACTCTTTAGACATAGTTGCTCCCCGGCGCTTAAAGAAGATTAAAGAAAATAGTCCAACGCTGTGGTACAACGAGCCATAAAAACTGCTAGATTTGCTTATTTCTTGACTCTCTTAGAAGAAAACAAACACAACCCTAGGTATTTATTCGATACAATGGCTAAATTAACCAAAAATAAAGCTTCAACTTCTGACGTTTGCAAACAGCACAGCAGTAATGACTTTATGAACTTCTTTACTAGTAAGATTGATAATATTAGAACAAAAATTAAAACCATGCAGCCGTCTACTACAGAATCACATCAAACAGTGCACTGTAGTGTCATTGAGGAAATATTACACTCATTCACATAGGAGAAGAATTGGTTAAACTTGTTAAATCATCAAAATCAACAACATGTATGCTCGACCCTATACCGACTAGGTTATTATCATCTAGCCAGAAAAATGGAGTGCAGCTGGAAGAAAACAAAACTAGAGGTTTTTCGTAATTCATGGAAAGAGAGCATGATCACATACAGAAAGGCCGTAAAAACTGCTAGATCTGCTTATTTCTCGACTCTCTTAGAAGAAAACAAACACAACCCTAGGTATTTATTTGATACAGTGGCTAAGTTAACCAAAAATAAAGCTTCTACTTCTGATGGTTGTAAACAGCACAGCAGTAATGACTTTATGAACTTCTTTACGTGTAAGATCGATAATATTAGGAAGAAAATTATAACCATGCAGCCGTCTACTACAGTGTCACATCAGACAGAGCATTGTTGTGTCACTGAGAAAAAATTACATTCATTCACTGCTATAGGAGAGGAAGAATTGGCTAAACTCGTTAAATCATCTAAATCAACAACATGTATGCTCGACCCTATACTAGGCTATTAAAAGAGATGCTACCAGAGGTCATAGATCCTCTTCTTAATATCATTAACTCATCCTTGACATTAGGATATGTACCGGAGACTTTTAAGTTGGCTATTATTAAACCACTTATTAAAAAACCTTAACTTGATCCTACAGAATTAGTCAATTACAGGCCAATCTCAAATTTACCCTTTCTGTCAAAAATACTAGAAAAGGCAGTGTCTTCACAATTATGTTCCTTTTTTAGAAAGAAATGGTATCTGTGAGGATTTCCAGTCAGGATTTAGACTGTATCATAGTACTGAGACTGCTCTCATCAGAGTTACAAATGATTTACTCTTATCATCCGATCGTGGTTGTATCTCTCTATTAGTGTTACTCGATCTTAGTGCTGCATTCGATACTATCGACCACAACATTCTTTTGAATAGACTCAAAAATTATGTTGGCATTAGCGGAATTGCATTGGCATGTTTTAAATCATACTTATCTGACCGTTATCAGTTTGTAGCAGTAAATGAAGAGATGTCACACCGATCACAAGTTCAGTATGGAGTACCGCCAAGCTCAGTGCTAGGACCGTTGCTTTTCACACTGTACATGCTACTGGGAGATATCATTAGGAAGCATGGCATTAGTTTTCATTGTTATGCTGACGATACTCAGCTCTATATTTCTTTACGCCCTGATGAAATTGACCAGTTCACAAGATTAAGGGAATGCATAGCTGATATAAACAATTGGATGACTAGTAATTTCCTGAAACTTAATTCAGAAAAAAAATATTTTTTCATTATTGGACAAAAAAAAAAAAGCTCCACAAGTAGTAACCTAGAATACTGTCTCACACTTGATGGCTGCTCTGTCAAGTCCTCGTCGTCAGTTAGGAACCTGGGTGTGCTCTTTGATACCAATCTTTCATTTGAAAGCCACATTTCTAGCATCTGTAAAACTGCATTCTACCATCTTAAAAATATATCTAAATTACGGCACATTCTTTCAATGCAAAATGCTGTGTTGACTACACATTAAGGATTTTAATGAGTCTCAATTAGAGAGCACTGGAGCAACACCCCTTTTTAAATAATGTGTCTGTTGCAATATCTTGACAATCCCAAATGCATAGACACCCCAATAATTAGTAAGTACTTAACGGAGATCATGCAAGTTTCTTTGAAGAAGTAAGAGATTGTTTTTAACCATCTATATCACTGCATTTAGTATAAATCTGCATAAAATCACTCTTTATTATAAAAGTCTTTTATTCATATTATTATGATTATTTATTGAGTTCCAGAATTTTAGAATGTATTAATTATTTTTCATGGCAAAATCAATTGCTTTAACAGATCAAATTGCCGATTAATTAATTCCTGAAAAACTTCTACTGAAAATAGGTCTAATTGCTTGGCTGGCACTATGCTAATGAGTCCCTTGTACATAAAGGATAGTGTAGAATTGTAATGGGTTGTCCCAGCACTATAAAGAATGAGTTGGCACAAGAGTAGAGGAGCACAAAAGGCTATGGCTGGCCATTATGAGAGAAAATAGCCTATTTCACCCGTTTTCATTCATCACTTTTTTTTTTTTTTTTTTTTTTTGCTGTAAGTACTGTTTCCTTAGTATAATAAAGTCATTGAATTGGACTAAATCATTTTGAATTTAACTCAGGCTTACAGGGGCAATGAACTCTGAGTCAGAGGCACACTGCAGAATTGCTGAGAGACTGGGGTCTGGGGTAGGTTGTGAGATCAATATGTTTGAAATAAATGTATGTGTGAAATAAAGATTAATCTTCTTTGCATTGAATATAACAGATGATGCTGAGGCAGAATCTTTCCTTTTATCATCTAAGTCTTGAACTGATGCCATCAGCACATATTGCTTTCATGGCCAAAATCAGCACCACTAGTGCACAGTTTTGCAATATTTTGAGAACCCTTAAAACTCTGTTTTGAGTACATTTGTGTAACATACATGTGTAACTGTCAAACTCCAAAACTCACATAAAAGTACCATAAAGGTAGCCCTTACTCTCTTAAAAATAAAGGTACTTTAGTGGCATCTATGGTTCTATCATGTCTGTTTAAGTTTTTGTCTGTTTTGTCTTTTATTTTGTATATTGTCATTGTCATGAGGTGCGTTCGTGCCATGAAATTTTAGCCTGTAAAAAGCTTTTACAAACTTGTAGAGCTTATAATTACATTTTGTAAGCTGGGAATTTTTTGAGAGCTCTTACTTGTACTACATGATCTCTGTACCACCTGATGCACCTCGACTTCATGCAGCGCTGTGCAGACCGATTGCCGTCTGACTTGAGACAACAGGCTTGTTTGAGATGCGCCTTGCCTCATCTGAAATGTAGGCAAGAGTAGGTAGCTGCAGTGAAAAACTGGGAGGAGTGAAAAAAGTTCAGTTCTCTCTTCTTGTAGTGGATCAGACACCTGTAAGATCAAAGGCGATTTTACAAGATTCACACTTGTGCGATTTGTTGCTTATAAACTGGATGTAATTTAAGTTATGTTGCTTTTATATGAAAATAAATATGATGAACAAGAAATGTCTTGGTTACATATGTAACCCTCATTGCCTGAAGGAGGGAACGGAGACGTATGTCGGAACTGACCAACGAATTGGGATCTGTTTTCAGAGACCAATCTACTTCAAGGTGTTTACAAACGAGCCAATAATCATTGGCATGCGGTCCCTTCTCCCCCCGAAGCGCAGGTATAAAGCGGAAGTGGAAGTACCGCATATTGCTTTTTTCAACTGAGACTAGTGACTCAGCCTTCAGCTGAAGCACAGCACCTGGCGACGGGACATACGTCTCTGTTCCCTCCTTCAGGGAATGAGGGTTACATACGTAACCGAGATGTTCCCTTTCAGTCGATCACGTTCGACATACGTCGGAACTGACCAACGAATTGGGATCCCTACCAAGACACCAGGGATGCTGGCCCTTCCAGCGGGGAAGGTCAATCACTGCTGTTCCTGCAGACCCACTCAGTATGACTATTGGATAACGCTGGGAAAGAGTGCCCGTCTCGGGGAGATGGTACGCTGCGGAGCCACATCCTTCATTGGAAGGACATGTGGCAGATTACACATAAGGACTAACCTATCAGGGTAGTGCTACATATGGCAGTCTCTGGGGTGGATCCAACCTGGTCCCAGGGGGGAACGAACACCGCCAGAGACGACAGAGCGAGCTCTGTCAAGGGAAAGACATGGGCTAGCCGAGTAGTGTAACTGGTACCGTGGAAGAATACACATATGGGATTGCCATTAGGGAACTGCTACATATGGATACCCAGCCTACACACACGTTCCACAAGCATACGGGTGCAGGCCTGGCATCAGACACCGAAGGGGTGATGGAGGATCTCACAGGGTTAGCTGTTTCCGGGGAACACAACTGGAGAGAATAGACGCATGTATCCGGCCCAGAGGGCGGGAGTGGCATTGCAAGCCAACACTAGAACGGGCATTTAGTGCTGCTGGCCACTAGGGGTGAGGATGCGGGAAGATACCGGCTCTACACGGAGGCTATAGAATCTAGCGAACGTGTTAGGTATCGCCCAGCCCGCAGCTCTACATATGTCTGTCAGTGAGGTGCCTTGAGCCAGCGCCCAGGAGGAAGCTACACTACTTGTGGAGTGTACTTGCAACCCGAATGGGCAAGGCATGTCTTGGGACTGGTAAGCCAAGGTGATAGCATCACTATTCAGTGGGCTAATGTCTGCTTGGAGACAGCCTTTCCCTTCTACTGGCCTCTGTAACAGACGAAGAGCTGCTCTGAGGTTCTAAAGCTTTGAGTCCAGTCTACGTAAGTGTGAAGAGCGCGGAGGGGACACAACAAAGCCAGGGCTGGGTCTGCCTCCTCCGAGGGCAGCGCTTGCAGGTTCACCACCTGGTCCCGAAAGGGAGTGGTGGGAAACTTGGGCACGAATCCAGGCCGGGGTCTCAAAACAACGTGAGAGTTGGCCGGCCCGAATTCTAGGCACGATTTGTTAACCGAAAGTGTGTGCAGGTCCCCTACACTCTTGATCGAGGCCAATGCAGTCAGGAGCACTGTCTTCATGGACAGGATGTTTAGCTCTACAGACTGTAACGGCTTAAAGGGAGGACCCTGAAGTGCTCCTCGCACCAGGGCTAAGTCCCAAGAGGGTACCGAGGTTGAAGGAGGAGGATTCAGTCTCCTCGCACCTCTGAGGAACCTGACAATTAAGTCGTGCTTCCCTAAGGACTTGCCTTCCACTGAATCGTGATACGCCACTATTGCCGCAACGTACACTTTGAGGGTGGAGGGTGACAGCAATCGTTCCAGCCCATCTTGCAGGAAAGAAAGCATGACATTTGTACTGATATGCCCTCCCCTCGAATGCAAAGCGTAGGAACGGTCTGTGTCGAGGGAGAATGGAGACATGAAAGTACACGTCCTTCAGGTCGATCGCTGCGAACCAATCTCGGGGACGGATGCATTCGAAAATGCATTTCTGCATTAACATTTTGAACAGAAGCTTGTGCGGGGCCCGATTAAAAATGCGCAGGTCCAAGATTGGTCTTAACCCACCCCCTTTCTTGGGTACAATGAAGTAGGGGCTGTAGAACCCCGACCTCATATCGGCTGGAGGAACTGGTTCAATCGCGTCCTTTGCCAGCAGGACATCGATCTCTGACCACAAGACATGGGCATCGCTGCTCCGCATGGAGGTGAAGAGGATGCCCTTGTACTTGGGAGACCGGTGAGCGAATTGAATCGCGTAGCCAAGTCTGATGGTACAGATGAGCCAGCGAGACAGCCTGGGGAGACCTAGCCAGGCCCCCAGAGACTGAACAAGTGGGACCAATGGCACCACAGATGTACCCGGGGTGGGGCAGCGAGGTGGAGTACACAGACCCGACTTGCCTGGAGTGTTGTCTGGAGTACTCCAGGGTGGGGCAGAGTGTGGGTGAGAAGGTCTGGGGGCGTCCTCGGTGCCCACACTGCTGCCCCCTGGCGAAGGGGAGAGGGGAAGAAAGGAGTGACAAGGCCCGGGGATGTCGCACACTGCCAACCTGGCCCTCTTGGGGCCCAGGGAGGGAGGAAACTGCTCTTTTATTGAGAATGTGGGTACAGCTGGACTCCGGACACCACCTCCCCTAGAACAGCTCCACTTCTCCCTGGGCTGCCCGTATCAGGGCCGCTTGCCCTTGCGCTTGCTGGTGGACTTCACAGGGCCCTGAACGGGTTGGGCGGCATCCTTACGTCTGGCGCCCTGCTCCCCAGGTGGAGGTGCTGCGGCCGGCGACTGGGTGGAGGCAGCAATGGGTCTCCGGGGCAGGATGTTTCTGATGGCCTCCATCTGCTTCTGGGCCACCAAGAACTGCTGGGCGAAGTCAGACAGGGGCGTTGAGGAACCACACTTTGTCAGTCTCACGCATATCTGCCAGGTTCAGCCAGAGGTGGCAGAGGTGGCGAACTTACATGCCCGGGAGGGGAGACGCAGATTTCCCCGCCAGTCAGTAGTGGTCAATGGACACAGTTGCATCGCTACCGACCGCTCTACTGGGGGGATCTCCACATAACCCTTAGCTGCGCGACCATCGAGGGTAGTGAGGATGGAGGAGTCAGTTGATCGGTTTCTAGCGCTGTAGGGCGCTATCCACAACTTTGTGAGCTCCTGATGCACTTCTGGAAAAAAAGGCACTGGGGCAGGGTGCTGAGAACCAGCACGGGCCGTCCTGAGATACCAATCATCCAGCCACGAGGGTTCAGGACACGGTGGAGGGTTCCACTCGACCCTGACACTCGTGGCGGCCCGGGAAAGCATAGCCATGAGCTCGGGATCAGACTCGGGCAAAGCTACCACACCCGAAGGGGGCAACGCAGCCGAATCCTCATCTCCCGAGTCCATTAACTCGTCCCCCGATGCAGCTATCAAAATCATGTCCTCAACTGGAGCCCCGAAAGTAACGGCTGGCCTCCCGTGGGAAGGACCAGCATGCTCTTCTGGAAACTCTACCAGCACAGCGGAGGGGGGAGGGGCCCGAGGAGCCTGGTGACCTGGCGGGAGTGCCCTCACAGTAACCCTCAGGTCTCCACCAAAGGCATCAGCCAAAGTAGCAGCCCTCTGCTTTGCAGCGGGAGGACCACCTAGATCTTAAAACTGCGATGGTCATGTTCCCACAGTGGGCATGAGTCATCCACGAAAGCCACCTCAGCGTGCTGAACGCCCAAACATGTGAGACAGCGATCGTGTCTGTCAACTGGGGACAGATAGCGACAGCATCCAGAAACACACGGTTTGAATGACATCTTGAAAATATTGCAGGGTCAAACCGTGTTGCTCTTTTAGAAAAGGAAAAACTGCTCTGTTAGTGCTGAAGTGCACAGGGAAGGTGGCCGCGGCTCGCAGTGGTTCGTTTGTGCAAGCCCGCTGTGAGCACTCAGTGAAACGCCCAGCGAGCTGTGAAAACAGCTGTTTTGTTTGTTCAGCAGCCAGTCACTGCCTCGCGCCGTCACACCTGCACCAACAAAGCAGCAGGATCTCTCCTCTTCAAGCAGACTCGTAGTCTAAACACTTTCAGTAGAAAGGAAAACAAAAAAGGCTGATAACAGCACAGTTTGGCTCCAAAGTTGAAACACTCAAAGTAGATTGGTCTCCGAAAATAGATCCCAGTTCGTTGGTCAGTTCCGACGTACGTTGAACGTGACCAACTGAAAGGAACCCAAAGTTTTTTTTATGTATTTCTATTTGAAAGAATGTTTATCAATAATTTTGGCTTTAATTACATACGTTTTTATACTTTTTTTTTATAAAGAGAGATCCCACTATCATTTATACACATAAAAACATAATATCAGCGTTTTAAAATCAAACATTTTAAAAGAGAACCATACATCACAGTTGTTTAGACCAATAAGCATTAAGTTGTGTCGCCAGCAAGTCATTTGCCATCATGCTTTTGATCAGCGCAGTCGGTGGAGAGCAACTGCGCCCGACTGCAGAATCCGACAAGTCCGCCTTGCCATCATGAGTTTTTGACACACGTCAGCATGACATCAGAGAAAGTTGGACCACACTCGGACACATTTCTAACCGGCATGCATTTTGCGGTGATCAACGGTGATCGGTTCTGCACAGATTTTGCTCCTCTCAAATGAGCTTAACGTCGATGCCACATCACTGTGACGTGCGCCATCAAAGTACCTAGAGCTATTTGAGAGCAGCCGGCAGGTACATTTTGCACATCTTCTCCAGAGCAACTGCACAACTCTGATGACGACACAGCTGTTCCAAGATTGGCCGGATTCACCGCATGACAGCGATCACGTGTGTTTCATGTTTATTCGGACACATTAGGCTTGTTCGACGTCATACAGCACTGCACAGACCGAGTGGCTGACTTGAAGCAGTGCATGGCGGTTAGAAATTTTGTCCGACTTGAGGCAGCACCGAGGCCATGTGACTGTGACGTATGTCAACAAAGTGCCTCGAGAGCTATTCGAGAGCAGCTGGCTGGTGCATTTTGCGCAGCTTCTCCAGAGCGGCTGCACAAGCTCTGATGACGACACAGCTGTTCCACGATAGACCGGATTCACCACATGATGACGATCACGTGTGTTTCGTGTTTATTCTAAAATCTTCAGTTACACTTTTTTATAACAGTACAAACTGAAGCTGTATTAAGCAGTACATAAAGTATTTAATGAAAATGTATCTGTATCATCTGTGTATTTGACAAATATTGCATTTATTTAACTTCATGCAAACACAGCACAAACGTCAGAGTATGCAAACACAGATGATCAAAAAAAGCTCGGGCTGCTGAATATTCGAACCCTTCCCCCAAAAGCACTTATTGTTAATGATATGATTACAGATCATAACCTGTGTGCTGTGTTTGACAGAAACCTGGCTAAAACCTGATGATTACATTACTTTAAATGAGTCCATCCCCCAAGATTATTGGGGAGGGGTTGTTGTATTTTATAATAATGTCTTCAGTATTAGATTCAGGATTCAAGAGTTTTATTTGTCACATACACAGTTATATACAGAATATACAACCAGCAGTGAAATGTAAACAGGTCCACTCCATGGACAGTGCAAATTCACAGTTAAAAACACAAGGGGGAAATTATAATAGAAATAGAATAAAAAAAGTACTATATATATATATATATATATATATATATATATATATATATATATATATATATATATATATATATATATCTGTAGAATTATAAATAAATCAAGTCAAGTAGAAAAAAAATAAAAATAAAGAAGTGGAATAAAATAAGTGACGTAAACTGTGATTAAAGCTGATCAGCACAGGACCGCAGAACACGGCCTGAAATACCATCCGGCCCAGCAGCTTTCCTGACGTCCACATGCTTGAGTGCCCTCCGAACTTCATCCTCTGAGACAGAGATCACGTGGTTGTTGCTGCTCTGAGTAATTCCCTCTGACGCGCCACTTGGCGGAGTCGCGTTGCCGCGATTACAGTCAAAGCGAGCGTACAAAGAGTTTAACTCATTCACAAGCACCGGATCAGCTCTCACCTCTGCAGAGGATTTAGATCCAAAAGAGCAGATAGACCTCAGACCCTGCCACATGCGCCGCGAGTCGTTGAGTTGGAAATGAGACTCCACTCGATCCCTATAACGGAGCTTTGCGGCTTTAACTGCACGCCGCAGAGCATAGCAGGACGATCTGTATTCATTCATATTCCCCATTAGGAGACCGGCATTGTAAGCGGCAGTGCGTGTGTTCACTGCAGCGCGGATTGAATTGTCCACCCACGGTTTCTGATTTGAGAAGGACGTTATTTTTATTGTTTGTGTGGCTTGCTCTGGCGCTTAACTTCCCGCCTCACCGGGGGTTCCTGAACGAGCCTTTGTTTGTATTCGGGTGTGAGGAAAATGGCGGCGTGATCCGATTTGCCAAAAGCTGGAAGTGACCGCGCTTTATAGGCGTTCTTAAACGGAGAGTAGCAATGATCCAGTGTGTTTGCTCCTTGTGTAGGACAGGAGACGTGCTGGTGAAAGTGGTGTCGGGGTGTTTGTTTATGACGCCGCTGGCAACATCATGAAGGCCAGATAAAGCCAGCCCTGTGTCTGCCTGTGGTGGAATGTAAACAGCGGTTGCGACGACAAAGGTAAACTCCCTCGGCAGATAGAATGGGCGGCAAATGATTGTTAGATGTTCCAGATGAGGTGAGCAGGACCGCGAGAGAATGGTGATGTTCCTGGGGTCGCACCATTTCTTGTTGCTCAAGAAACATACTCCACCGCCTTTGGATTTACCGGCCTCGGCTGTTCTGTCCATCCGAAAAACAGAGAAGTTCTCCAACGGCGTCACAGCTGTGTCCGGGACCGCGGGCGTGAGCCATGTTTCGGACAAACAAAAGATGTTACAGTCTCTCATGTTCCGTTGAAAACTTATCCTGGCTCTAAGATCGTCCATCTTATTCTCCAGGGATTGAACATTTGCGAGCAGAATGCTCGGGAGAGGAGGGCTGAATGCCCTTTTCCTCAGTCTGTTGCGGATCCCCGTGCGTTTCCCACAGTGTTTCTTGATTCTTTGCCTTCGACTCTGGCCATTGTTCAACTCGGCGTTCCGAAGGATCTCAGATGGCCACAGAGGATCGGCGAAAGTGTCCTGAAACAGTCCAGTGTAGAGGTAACCAATGTCCAAAAGAGTTTTGCTGTCATAGCAGATCAATGCAGTTGATAAGTTTGTAAAAATTGAGAGCAAAAGAAAGTAAAATAGTAAATAAAAGCACAGTCTTCGCGGAGCGACCTGAACAGCGACCGAACACGGTGGCGCCATCTTGACTATCAGACGTAATTCCTGAATTATTTTGTACATTTAATATCAACATTAATGATATCTGCAAAACATTATGTTGGTTCTGTTCTGTTTACAGTAAAGGGGGTTATTGCTGCTCTCCCTGCTGTTATCTATGCTAGGCTGCATGGATGTGCAGGGAGTTCTTGCCTAGAACAGAACCATACTGTCAATCCAAACTATATGCTATGGTCAATCAATCATCTTTGACGATAGTGGTCCTGACAGAAATAGCATTTTAAAAAATGAATAACAAAATGCAATATGTGGCTGCCGGTGTTGATTCTGTGGTGCACCGCCACAAATTAGTCTATGCGTGGGAAACACTGGTAGTTATTCTCTGGAACACACAGCCATGTCTAAAACGATTGATAGGTAATCATCTAGCTCAGTCCTTCTATCTGGATAGATGGAGCAAATTATGTCCCTGTAAATTGAGAAGGCTATAGCAAATTTGGTAGGAGTATGGTCTCTTGCTTCCTGCTTAGCTACTGTTCGGACGCTCTTGCTTACTGCTCCGTGCTTTGCTCTATTGCTTCTATATTTTATCCCATAATTTCAACTTCAGCAAATCAGCACAGTGCTCAAACGACAAACCTTGACTTCAATTATAAAATTAGAAACTCTGGTGACTGGATTACTACAAAAAAGCGGAATATTTCATCCGACCAGCCTCCCACTGCCATCTGCTTACATTCCGGAGAAGGGAAAACACAGCTGCCTACATTCAAAAGGATAAGAAAATGCCTCTACTAGTTCAAGAATCTACTTGCTGCACAAACTGCCACAGACTTTTACAAAGGACAGTTCTTTACAGGATTACAGGATCAAAGTTACTTGTGGAACCACCAAACCAGACGAATCACACAGCAGAGCTTCATCATGAACGACCTCAGCACACAGCTGGTGAGTCCCATGAATTTAGTGCTCCTCAACAGGCCAAAATGAGTGTAGAGACACAAGTAACTGATCAACACACTAATCGATGGCACAAACAGGGAGCAAGACCCAAAGGCACTCGAGACATCGGATTGTCATGAGCATCACATATTGACACAGTAGCATGCTTTATCCCAGACACAAGGATTGCAAACACTGGTTTCCTACCACCAACTATACATCTTGAAAACAGATTTGAAGTATTAATGAATATGGATGAGGAATAACCAAACGTGATGAATGTGATCGAACACAGATTGAATCAGCCCACAGCTAACACTGATGCTAACAGGCACTCAAGGTCGAGCAGAGAGCGGACCTCAGCTCAGAGCGCAACCGAGCCCAGGACTTTGATAGTGGGTGACTCCACAGTAGGAAGCATTAGCATCAGGGATACAATTATGTGTTGCCTTCCACAAGCAACAGTTTCTTATGTAAACAGGGAACTTGAGAACATTCTGATGAAACATAAGACTGCAAATCGACTTATCATTCATGTGGGGAAGAACGATATTCAGAGAGCAGTCAGAACTCCTTAAGAGGGATTTCAATGAACTTTTTGAAACACTTAGAAAACTGAAAGTTCAGCCGTTCATCAGTGGACCATTTCCAGCAAGAGGAACATATAGGTTCTCACGGATGCTTGGGCTTAATACATGGCTGCAAAAAAACTGCAACATGAAGGGAATGAACTTCATCGACAACTTTAATCTCTTCTGGAGTCAGAGACAACTGTTTACATCAAATGGCCTCCACCCAAACAAATTTGGTACAAGAGTGCTAAAGGACAATATTTATTTTTCCCTTCATCATCCTTCAGCTGTGTGTGCCAACCCACTCAACCTGGATGGCACACACACACCTGTACAGAGTATGGACGACCACAGTACTTCATTTCAGCACCTGAATGGACACACCCCATAAGGACAATGATAATACCACGCAGCCACAACAACCACTGCTCACGGACACACTCCCAGCTGAGCCCTGCCCACAGAGCTCACCACAGACAGACTGTGATGGATTAGAACTGCTCCAAGATTCAGCACCCAAGGATGACTTTCTGGAAAATGGACAGCGAAGCCAGGATAACATATTTCAGCTTCCGATAACACCAGAGCAACAGCCCCCCCTCACCAGACATGTTATTCCTCTCTCCAGCATCCCCGCTTCTGAGATTCTCAGAGAAAATGGAGGAACTGATATATGCTGGAACCAGACTATCACTGTCACAACGCCAGGGCCCACACCCTCCTTATGTTGCAGGTGAACCAAAAACAACTGATACCAGCTCGCAGTGATGTGTGTTGGGTCCCCGCTATA
Source organism: Paracanthobrama guichenoti (assembly GCA_018749465.1). Classification (NCBI taxonomy): domain Eukaryota; kingdom Metazoa; phylum Chordata; class Actinopteri; order Cypriniformes; family Gobionidae; genus Paracanthobrama; species Paracanthobrama guichenoti. Next base: position 21,999,995 of record CM031952.1, on the reverse strand, counting down.
ACAGTAACTTTATCAAATGTTTACAGAACAAGTGGGAACCCAGTGTGCCTGTCTCTTCTGTTCTATTACGTGATAGAAAGTCTAAGGCCTACTCAGGCCGTATAGCAAACCCATCTAATCTGCTGCCTGTTATTTGTCAAACTAAGATTAATGTGGGGTGGGGGGGTTGGGGGGTAATAAATTAGCACTTTTAAACATCCGTTCACTTAAGAACAAATCATTTCTAGTCAATGACTTAACCACAAACAGCCTAGATTTTTTGCTTCTACAAACCCGATTCCAAAAAAGTTGGGACACTGTACAAATTGTGAATAAAAAAGAATGCAATAATTTACAAATCTCATAAACTTATATTTTATTCACAATAGAATAGAGATAACATATCAAATGTTGAAAGTGAGACATTTTGAAATGGCATGCCAAATATTGGCTCATTTTGGATTTCATGAGAGCTACACATTCCAAAAACGTTGGGACAGGTAGCAATAAGAGGCCGGAAAAGTTAAATGTACATATAAGGAACAGCTGGAGGACCAATTTGCAACTTATTAGGTCAATTGGCAACATGATTGGGTATAAAAAGAGCCTCTCAGAGTGGCAGTGTCTCTCAGAAGTCAAGATGGGCAGAGGATCACCAATTCCCCCAATACTGTGGCCAAAAATAGTGGAGCATATCAAAAAGGAGTTTCTTCGAGAAAAATTGCAAAGAGTTTGAAGTTATCATAATCTACAGTGCATAATATCATCCAAAGAATCTGGAACAATCTCTGTGCGTAAGGGTCAAGGCCGGAAAACCATACTGGACGCCCATGATCTTCGGGCCCTTAGACGGCACTGCATTACATACAGGAATGCTACTGTAATGGAAATCACAACATGGGCTCGGGAATGTCGCCATGGGGACGCCATGTCATCCGGACTAAAGATGACAAGAACAACCCAAGTTGTTATCAGTGCTCAGTTCAGAAGCCTGCATCTCTGATGGTATGGGGTTGCATGAGTGTGTGTGGCATGGGCAGCTTACACATCTGGAAAGGCACCATCAATGCTGAAAGGTATATCCAAGTTCTAGAACAATATATGCTCCCATCCAGACGTTGTCTCTTTCAGGGAAGACCTTGGATTTTCCAACATGACAATGCCAGACCACATACTGCATCAATTACAACATCATGGCTGCGTAGAAGAAGGATCCGGGTACTGAAATGGTCAGCCTGCAGTCCAGATCTTTCACCCATAGAAAACATTTGGCGCATCATAAAGAGGAAGATGCAACAAAGAAGACCTAAGACAGTTGAGCAACTAGAAGCCTGTATTAGACAAGAATGGGACAACATTCCTATTCCTAAACTTGAGCAACTTGTCTCCTCAGTCCCCAGACGTTTGCAGACTGTTATAAAAAGAAGAGGGGATGCCACACAGTGGTAAACATGGCCTTATCCCAACTTTTTTGAGATGTGTTTGTAACAACAATGAACGATCAGGGAAGAAGGAGGCGGGAACCGGCGAACATTTAAAAACTTTAATCCCAAAATAAAACCATAACGTCGGCGGCAGCCCCTCACGGCCGACTGCCGCCTACATACACAAAACAAAACCAAACATAAACTCCAGGCCTGGTCCTCTCTCGTCTTGCCATGTCGTCGCTCCTCCTTTTATACTCCCGTCACTCCTCCATGAGGCAAGGCCGGTGTGGCGCACAGCTGACGCTCATTAACATTCGCCACCGGCCCGCTCTCACGGTCCCCCGCCTCTCCACAGTGTTGATGCCATGAAATTTAAAAATTTAAAATCAACTTATTTTTCCTATTTTAAACATTTGATATGTCATCTATGTTGTATTCTGAATAAAATATTGAAATTTGAAACTTTCACATTAATGAATTCTGTTTTTAGTCACAATTTGTACAGTGTCCCAATGTAAGCAAGTATCATTTGGCGATTGTCTCTCGAATATCTGGGTATTGTGTTAAAAGGTGCTCCACGCATCCTGCTTATCATTATATACTCTCCAGCCTTTATTGAGGACTTTACAGAGCTGTTATCAACAATTTCTTCAGAATTTGACTGTTTTACTATAGTTGGGGATTTTAACATTCACATAGACAATGCTGAATCCAGTACAACAAAAGAGCTCATGACTGTTCTTAACACTTTTGATTTGACACAGCATGTACATGGACCCACACACAATCATGGGCACACTCTAGATTTACTTCAGCAAGGGTCTAAACATTTCATCGATTGTTATTAAGGATGTGGCACTGTCTGATCATTTTTATATTTTCTTTGATATATTAATCTCTCCTGCCATTGAAGCTAAATCTGTCCCTGTCAAAAAGAGATGCTTAAATGAGAACACTAATATGCTGTTTATGAAGGCTATATCTCTAACACCAAGCATATTTGCAGACTCTGTTGATTTTCTCCTTGACTCTTTTAACTCAAAAGTTAAGAGTGTAATTGATGATATTGCTCCTCTGAAAGTCAGGAAAAAGAGTGGCAAACAAAAAGCACCTCGGAGAAACTCAACAGCAGTGCAAATAATGGAAAGACAATACAGGAAAGCTGAGTGAATGTGGCGGAAGACAAAACCTGTAGTCCATTATAACATCTATAAAGACAGCCTTCATGCTTTCAATGTGGAACTAGGCAAAGCTAGACAGACCTTCTTCTCAAATATTATAAACAGAAACATAAACAACACGCGCACTGTTTTTGCTATTATAGAGAGACTAACAACACCCCCGAGTCACATTCCCAGTGAAATGTTCTCAGACAGCAAATGCAGTGAGTTTGCTTCCTTTTTCTCAGAGAAAATCAATAATATCAGAAAGGCAATCAGCACATCCTTGAGTTGCTCTGGGGTCAGACAGATCAGACCACAACCTCAGAAAGTTACTATTCTGATTTCATCTGATTTCGAAGAAATTGATGGTACAATTTTAGAAGAAACGGTACAGCACCATAGAACATCAACCTGCTCCCTTGACACACTCCCTACTTCTTTTTTCAAAAGTGTGTTTAACTGTTTAGAAGCAGATCTCCTAGAAGTGGTAAACGCCACACTTCTTTCGGGGACTTTCCAAAACTCCCTAAAAATTGCAGTAGTTAAGCCTCTTCTGAAAAAGAGAAATCTGGATAACTCCATACTGAGCAACTACAGACCAATCTCAAATCTCCCCTTCATAGACAAGATCATTGAAAAAGTTGTTTTCAGTCAGCTGAACAAATTCTTAAGCTCAAACGGATACTTTGACAATTTTCAATCTGGTTTCCGACCGCATCACAGCACATCCAAACAGCGCTCATAAAGATAATAAATGATATTCACTTAAATACTGATACAGGCAAAACATCAATTCTGGTACTACTCGACCTCAGTGCTGCATTCGACACTGTTGACCACAACATACTTCTTGATAGGCTGGAAAACTGGGTCGGGCATAAGTCTGAGTGGACATCCATGACATGCAGAGTCCCACAAGGGTCAATTTTTTTGCACCACTCCTATTCAACCTGTATATGGTGCCACTGAGCCAAATAATGAAAAATAACTAAATTGCTTACCACAGCTATGCTGACGACACCCAGATCTACTTAGCCCTATTGGCTAACAACTATGCTCCATTGACTCCCTGTGCAAATGCATTGATGAAGTTAACAACTGGATGTGCCAAAACTATCTTCAGTTAAACAAAGACAAAACTGAAATCACTACGTTTGGAAACAAAGATGAAATTCTCAAGGTGAACGCATATCTTGAGGCTAAAGGTTGTGCTAAAAGCAAAAAATCAAGTCAGGAATCTTGGTGTGATTTTGGAGTCAGACCTGAGTTTCAGTAGTCATGTCAAAGCAATAACTAAATCAGAATACTATCATCTGAAAAATATGGCAAGAATTAGATGCTTTGTTTCCAGGCAAGACTTAGAGAAACTCGTTCATGCTTTCATCACCATTGTAATGGACTTCTCACCAGCCTTCAGCTGCAGCTCATACAGAACACTGCTGCCAGAATTCTGAGCAGAACCAGAAAATATGACTATATCACACCAGTCCTCAGGTCTTTACACTGGCTTCCAGTTACATTTAGGATTGATTTTAAAGTACTATTACTTGTTTATAAATCACTCAATGACCTAGGATCTCAATACACTGCAGATATGCTGATTAAATACAAACAGATCACTCAGATCATCAGGATCAAGTCAGTTAGAAATACCAAGGGTTCACTCAAAGCAAGGAGAGTCTGCTTTTAGCCATTATCCCAGCCACAGTTGGAACCAGCTTCCTGAACAGATCAGATGTGCTCCAACAGTAGTCACATTCAAATCCAGACTCAAAACACATCTGTTTATCTCTGCATTTACTGAATGAGCACTGTGCCACTGTACGTCCTACTGATTGCACCTTATCTTATCTATGCATCATCTTTTTATTCTTGTATTTATATGTTTTAGTTTACCTCTGTTTCTTTGGTTATTGTTATTTTATCTATATATCATCATTTTATTATTTTTAATTCTCTTTACAACTGTATATTTCTATTTCTTATGCATCTGTTGATTATTATTTTTTGTTAGGGCTGTCTGACTGGAAGAGATTGGAAAAGGAGAGCAGTGTGCTTTGCACAGTTCAAAGAAGCGGACTCAAGAAAGGGGAGGTCCTGCGGGGCAACGTCCCCTACAGGAGCACGTCTTGGACCGACTTGTAAGGTCCAGGAGACATTGCAAACCTGCTCCATCTTTTCCATCTCAGATAGGGGTACCCGAATTTAAAGAGTCAGGCAGATAGAGATCTATTTATCACCATTTTATTTTATTTTTTTTAATTCTCTTTACAACTGTTTTAATTATCCTTGTTTTTATTTTTAATTCTTACACATGGTATTCTTATTTCTTATGCATATGTTATCACTATTTTAATTAATTTCTATGTAAAGCATTTTGAATTGCCATTGTGTATGAAATGTGCTATATAAATAAACTTGCCTTGCCTTGCCTTTTGACCAGGAATTTAAAGTGTGGTTGAGCTGCATTAGGCCTTGACCGGTTTGCAGCTCTCTGGGCTGGCTGATATTTATGAGGGTTTGAAAGAGCTGGGCTAGATCGGTGTAGTTACCAGATAACATTTGAAGACATAAGGCTGAAGAGACAGGTGAGGGCTGATGAATTGATGATGCTGGGCGAGGAGGTGGTGCTGCTGTGGCTAGGGTATATGGGCTAGTGTTTATTGGCAGGATGTAAGGGTGTTGGGAAGGGGAGAGGTTGGGGTAGGAGAGGGAGCCGAAAAGGATAGATTAGTTGGAAAGAAAGAAGGAAAAAGAGGAGGTTGAAAAGGTCCATTGAGAGGTAGAATCCCTGGGTTTACTGCAAAAGACTTGATTTGGGTTGGTTGGTAGAGAAGAGCCAGAAATAACAGGTTCCTTGCTGCTGTTAACGGCAGAAGGAATGACAGAGGAATGGATGGTGGCATGAAAGGATGTATGTCCGTGAGGATTTGGAGCTGTTTTTGAACATAAAGATGAAAAGAATGATGTAATAATATGGGATAGATCTGAGGTAGAAGGAGCAGATGTTGATGGAAATGCTTGGTCTCCACTAGGTGTGCACACTGATGCTGCTGGCTGAGGCATTTGTGGAGGCTGTGTGCAAATGCCAGAAGCATTGATGGCTCAGAATTTAAAGTTACTGAAGTCAAGTCAAGTCACCTTTATTTATATAGTGCTTTTTACAATGCAGATTGTACTGTTATCCTTGCATGTACAGATGCAATTTAACAGCCATCCATAAAGTAGGACTATAGGCGAGTCAGGATTCATCTTAAAGCTGTTACATACTCCGCAAGAACAGAGAAAAAAAGTTCTCGCTCCCAGGGCTGCGAAAACAAAATTACCTCATTTTGTTCTCGCAGCCATGGTTTGGGAGTTCTCGCAGCTTGTTCTTGACACATCGTCTGAGCAGAACGTTTTTCTTGTGGGTGTCCGAGAACTATTGTGTGATTGATCAGAAATGTTATGTGGGCGGGGTTAATGTGAAGAAACGGAGATGTTCAGCACCTGCTTTTCTCGTGATTTATGGAATGTACTGGCCAGAACGAACTTTGTTCTTGTTCTTGCCACCTTGAGAAATAATTTCTTTGTTCTTGCAGAGTATGTACCAAGCTTTAGTCTTAGAAATTAATTTATCACAGACATTTGTGAGAGTACCTCTGTAATCCCTCAGCTACTGGACACATTTTTGTTTGGGAATAAGTTGATCCCATATGGATTGTGCATGTCCAATATGTTTTCATGACTAGACTTTCTTTCTGCAGAACTAGTGTTATAATGATTTTTACTTGAGATTAATTTGATTCTAAATGAAATGATGCAGGTATAGAAGCTAACATGACACGAGATGTCATGTAAAATGTTTTTAAATTATTTTTATTTTGTATTTTTACCTGTTGCTTTTGCATAACAGTAAAGAGGCATGAGGTTGTGTTTTCAAGGACTTTTATCTGCGTCTTCTTATTCAGGTATGAATATCATTACGAATGGTAAATGTTTGTGAGTAATTGTATCTCATGATTGTTTTTATTCATATTCATCAAATAAAGTTTGTCAGCCACTGTTTTCTTTTGCCTCCACATTAAGTTAATGAATCTTTGTTTATTTTTGGTTGCTTAGACTAAGCGCGCTCAGTGGTACTGAGCTCAGTGGTACGATTTTTATGGTACGAGTCTTTTTGAATTGTATTTCTTTTGGTTTGTATATTATTACTTGCAAAAATATCAAAAAACTTTTATTAGCAAAGTTTCGGTCTCATGACCTTCATCAGGCATAGTGTGCTGGATTTCCTTTTTATTTGTTGAGATTTTTGGATTTGGTTATCCTCTGTCCCACGCGCCTATCTATTACCTACAGGTGTGCGATGGTAATTGTGTATTAATTGGTTTGTATATTATTGCATTTTTATATATATATATATATATATATATATATACATACATACATACATACATACACACACATACACTTCTGGGGTACCTTTTAATAAAATATTATTGGGCAGTGTGCAATAATTCCCTTTATCACAGTAGTGTGCAGCTTGCACTGTATCACGTTTATGGTGATTGATCAATTTGTGGTGTGACTGTGCGAAGTATTGTGTGTATTGACTTTTTAACATGTTACAGGGTTTACCACTTGCCTTGCCCATGTGTATTTCATTATGCCCTTTTAATGTGTCATGTTTGGAGTAAAAATATTAGTAATTTCATACATGTATTGATGTGTAACAAGAAGAAATACGGGTTTCTTTACACCAGCACCCACCTTTGTCTTTTAATTAGGGTCTAGAGTAGTCCCTGTATTGGCCTACACCACTTTTTGTTGTTGTTTGATAGCCCAACTATATACCCATAAATGGTTAGGGGTATGGAGAAAGCACCCAGTAGGCCACACAAATATATTCATTAACTTTTCTTCAACTGAAAGGGATTACATGGGACACAATTTTGCATTTTAATCTCCAAGAAGAAAGAAGTCTTTACAACATTTTTTACATGAAGGTCAAATGTCAATGAAGAATCAAGGATCACTCCTAGACCTTAATTTCTTTTGAAACTCAAATACAGAACCATCAATGATAAGAGGTCATCAATGATGGAGCCTTTTTTTTAATTTTATAAAGCCTATAGAAACAGAACAGTGAAGGAAATGCTAGGTCTAATTCTTGTTGGGAAATAATCATTTTGAACTATTTGCAAATAATATTTGTATCAATTTGCATTAAAATATGCACGTGTACTTTTATTTGTATGCCTAAAATGTCAAAAACGTGAAACGTTTCTTGTCTCTTCACACTCAGTTAGTAATGACATAAATGCATAGTTTCAATTCAAAACAGCCATGTTTAAGAATTGTTTCTTTTAGTTTCTATTAGCCTGTGGTACCCAGTTTCAGGGAAAATAATGTACTGCAAAAGTACCATGCACTAGTTAATTGTAAGTTACAGCATAACATAGTCGCACAGTGGAACTGATTGTTTACAACTTTAAAAATGTCTTAAATCAGAAAATAACAGATCACAAAGATGAAAGAAGTAGTAGGTTTACTTCATCCAAAAGTGAATATTGTGTGTCCCATTTTACTCACTAAAATGTTACAAATTTTCTTAGATTGCACATTAAATTCAGGATTGTGAGTGTAAGATAATTTAAACACTGAAGACCTCACGCAAGATACTGTGGCAAAACGTTTAATAAATTACTACAAAAAAATCACTTTACAATGAATTCAATTTAATTTAATTGCACACTTGAACTCAATGAATAGACTCCTTCTGTACTCTATTCACTTAAATACCCACAAAATTGTGCCATCTAGTGTCCATTAGACTAAACTCAAATTACTGTCATTCCTTACAGTCATGGATATAAATACCAATTTTCAAATTGTGAACAATTTTCAAATGTTCAGTCAAACTATAAGATGCAGAAGATTAAAATATGTAGAAACAGTAACATTCTTGGTTCTGTTAATGTAATATTCACACTCACGTTTTATGCTTTGCAATCCTGTTGAGTCCTGACATTGGAAAAAATTGGTGGCAGTCACAGTCTATTAAAAATAGGAGGTGCTGATACCTCTTAATAGCTAAACTGCTTTAAAGACTTCTCACACACAGTCCCATGGCCAATTACTTGTCATTGATAATTTTGATTTATTTACTTTGTTTCTCACAGTTGTGTTTCTCATATATTACTTCTTTCTTGCGCTTCAATCCCAAGTTTAGGTATAAACTCAGAATTATTAAACATAAACTTGGAATTACAATAAAAATCTTAATAAAAAAACTTTAGCAAGAACAATAACAATATAGTCCAAAAGTCTGAGACTAGTGAAAAATCCTTTGTTTGGCTTCTTTCTTGTCATTGTTTAATAAATATGTACATTAAACATTCGATTAAATGTACTGAAGTACACCTTTCATGAAAGACTTCTTTTCGATGGATTCTTCGAGATAGATGTTTTATAGTGCGTCTCAGAGGCCTGTGCATCAGGCAGATTGTGTACCTGACGTCCTTTGCTTCAGGAGCTGCTCTTTTCGAGTGTTCTGGTAGGTGGTCATGCACTCCTTAAACTTCTGAACCTCACTTTGACACTTCCTCCAGTCCTGATGCTCAGCCATACAGTCCTGCAGAGCATAGTGCAGCTCAGCACAGCCTGTCCTGGAGATCATCCCATCCACTGGATCATCCTCATCCTCATCCCTGCTACGGTTGTGAGGGGATGGAGAAGGAGTCGATGCCATACTATTAGAAAGATGATAATTATTCGATATCATACTCGTATATCAGTATTCGATTTTCTTTCACGCTCAAGTTGCAGTAGAAAAAAAAAACTATTAAAGGTGTAATATTTAAATAAACTTGCCTTTACAGTTTGTAATGATATCAAGATAACTTCAAGAAGGTTTCATAACTTGTCTAGCCGTAGCCGGACACATTTCATATCACGAACAGGAAATGTGTTACATTTTTTAAGGTCCGAGTCCATTCATCGAAATAAAATGACAGTACATGTAATTGCAATTGTTATCCACTAGATGTCAATGTTATATCAATCAATAGCAATGTGCTGAAGCTCTTATTCAGACACATTTAGTAAATCTAAAGTGAAAATAGTTTTTCTACGTGCATATGGTTTATTGTTGCCATAACTAGCATATGTAAAAAGCTTAACTTTTTGAACAAATGCTGGCCAACAAGCCAACAGGTTCGACCTTGTAGGGAGTAGGTAAATATGGCACCAGCTTTGCACTTTAAATTGCAAATTTTGATTTTCAGAGACGCTGTAGGTACAGGGTAAGAGTGTAGACTTTATGTTAGAAACTTTAAGAACGTTTTATATGTGTTGTGTTAAACTTTAGGTTTATTGGCTGCTTTTTTTTTCTTTTCTTTTTTTTTTTTTTTTTTTACAGGTGTAAACATTTTGTGAATATAAAACATTGTTATTACACTTACTATATATTATTTCTGTCAATCTATTCTTAATTTATTTATGAACTTCACAAATTTGCATTATTTAAAGAATCTGTGTATGCCAAAAACAAACAAATATAGAGAGCACATCTCCAAGTTTTTGTTTGTTTTTGGCATTCACAGATTCGCCCAAACAAAAATAGCCAGGTTTCCATCCATGGATTTTTTTTTTTTTTTTTTTGTGGAAAAAAGGTTTAGCGCATCAAAATGTTTACCAATAGCCTAGCTGATGGAAATGCCAATTATCAATTTTTTTGCAAATGTCGACAATTTTGTCCTGTTTAACTTTAGCGCATAAACTATGTTGATACTTCAAATTTCACGAAAACTAGTTTGGAAACACTTTTTGTCAAGAAAATGGGATTTAACACAAAAATGTGGTGTCACATGCAGGGGCGTCGGACAGGGGGTAATAGTAGAACTGAGTAACGGGGCACAAATATATAGGCTATTGATAATCCATAATATTAAAATGACAAAATTACATGGTTGTTAGGGGCCCACCCCTTGTTTCTGTGACCCGGATCCAACATTTGGACATCACGACACAATTAGCCTAGCTACAGTGTCCACGCTCCCATAGACATAATACGCGTCTACGCATTTATTATGTCTTTGGTTGCTCCCGTTAAAGCACCGTTTCCCTGTAGTTCAAAGGCGCACTAAATCTATAAAAAAATTTTTTTTAAAAATCAGCGATTTGATGTTTTTTATCGATATATTGAACTCTAAAACCAGAACGAATAACTGTTTGGTTTAAATCTGACATGCGTTCTCGGCCACGTCAAACCGCAACTGGCTTGATGGCATATATTCAAGGCTTACGTTAAAGATTGTTACTATATGACCGAACATTTTATTGTACCAATCTTTTTTTTTATGGATATTATAATGTTGCATACAGGACAATTGAGCTGCTCTGTGTCCACAGCCATGGGCTTCGTCATAAAGGCAGTTACATGCAGTCAGACAAACTGTCTGCTTCTCCTTCTCAGCTCTTTCGATTAATATTCCCTAATTTAGTAATAGGCCTATACATCTGAAAATAAGAAGTACATTTCAATCTTCTCATTACTCTCTGCATTTTACAAATATTTGGGAAATGAAAGATACAATATAATTTGCGATAGGCTATTGGCCTACGTGAAATTAGGCCTAGATGATGAACCACTGACCATGCCACACTTGATGGCAGCTTGGGCACGTAGCCTGCTCTTGGATGCAAGATGTTCTTAACTCCGACCGGGGCAAACTCCAAGCAAGTTGGCGTAATGGCCAAGGCCTGAAGGTCCCCCACTCTCCTCAGAGAGATGATAGCGAGGAGAAAGGCCACCTTCAAGGTCAGGTTCTTTGCCTTGGCCTACTCCAGTTGCTCAAAGGGGGCCTCAGCCAACCCTTCAAGTACCACTGCCAGGTCCCATGTTGGGACTCTGGAGCGAGTCGCAGGCCTCATCCTCCGAGCCCCACGGAGGAAACGTACAACCAGATGGTGCCTCCCCAATGGCCCATCACCTATAGGTGAGTGGAAAGCCCCAATGGCAGCGGAGAAACGATCTTGGAGGAACTCCAGCACTGAAGTCACTGGGCAGTTAACTGGGTCCACCTCACGATCTCTACACCAAGTGGAAAAGACATTCCACTTCAGGCTGTACAGTCTCCTGGTGGAAGGAGCCCTGGAGCTGAGTAAGGTCTCAACAGCCCCTGCTGACAGGCCAGCCTCTAGGTACTGGGCCCCCTCAAGGGCCCAGCTCAGAGCTCCCACAGCTCTGGCCGGGGGTGGAATATTGTGCCCCCTGCCTGAGACAGCAGATCCCTCCTCAGAGGGACCTACCACGGGAGGCCGTCTAGCAGTGCTACCACGTCCAAGAACCATACCCAGGCCGGCCAGCAGGGTGCTACTAGAAGTAGACTGATCCCCTCTCGGCGGACCCGCTCCAAGACTCCCGGGAGCAGAGTGATTAGGGGAAATGCGTACAGACGCAGCCTCTGCCACGTCTGCATCATGGCATCCAACCCCAGTGGGGCTGGATGTGTGAGGGAAAACCACAGCTGACAGTGGGAATGAATGAATAGATCCACTTCCACTGGGCCACACCTCTCGCATATGGCCTTCACCACCTCTGGGTGAAGTCGCCACTCCCCGGGCCTCAGCCCCTGCCTCGACAGGACATCTGCTCCCTAGTTTTGATCCCCTGGGACATACATCGCTCTGAGAGACGACAGTTTCCCTTGGCACCACAGGAGGATCTGCTGTGCCAGTCTGCATAGAGGGTGCAACCTCAGACCCCCCTGATGATTCAGATAGGAACCTGGTGGCCGCGGAGGTCCGGGAAAAAGCTCCTCAGAGCTTTGTAGACCGCCAGCATTTCCAGGAGATTTACACTCACATAAAGGATTATTAGGAACACCATATTAATACTGTGTTTGACCCCCTTTCGCCTTCAGAACTGCCTTAATTCTACGTGGCATTGATTCAACAAGGTGCTGAAAGCATTCCTCGGAATCAGACAGCTCAAGCATCTGGTTCTCCACCCCGGGGGAAGAAGCCGCAGCGCTGGCTTCCGCACAGGAACGGAGAACATCGAAACTGTTAGACTCATCTGCACCTATGCCCCAACAGGCGCGGCACCAGAACCACAGGGCTCGCAAGCCTGATTGACTCGCTACAGGCAGCCCCCTCGAGAGCTATCTGAGTGTCCTTATTTTATGAATGAAGCGGTGTGTCTGGGACTTCAACATCACCTGCCTCGATGCTGAGCACGTCTGATTCCTCAGAATCAGACAGCTCAAGCATCGGGTTCTCCCCCCCAGGGGAAGAAGCCACAGAGCAGGCTTCCATGTGGGGAGGGAGAACATCTGAACTGTCAGATGAGGACTGAGAAAGTGCCTCAGCAGTCTTGAGACCCTCTAACAAGTCTCGAGTCTGCTGCAGCTTGGTATACGCAACAATTGAAGATATTAGAAGACATGATTGTCGTAAGAGTTTTATAGTAAAAATATAGTATATCAACATGATGATGTAGTTGTTTATATTTTTAGCTTCACTGCAAGGCAAGTTTATTTATATACCAAATTGGTAATACCCAATGGTAATTAAGTGCTTTACATAAAAATGAGAAAGAAAATACAAGGTATTAAAAACATAAGAACTAGCAATAAAATGATTTAAATTATAATTGATTACCAGGAGATAAAAAAGTTAATTAAATCAAGTAAATTCTCTTATTCTGGACGGCAAGGGCAGTGACTGTAACATTGAGTATGTTTTGCATTATTAAACATGTATTTATATTGATTTCATCAGGCTCCAAAAATTCTTCAAAAAGAACACAAAGAATGGCCTTCTCAGCTGCCATAGTTGCAACTCATAGTTTTGCAATGTTTTGTCTAGGCTGAACGCAGCCCTTATCATTTTATATATGTAAAACGCAGTGCAGCTGCACAGCAAAGCAAGAGCATACTAGCGCGCTGATTGGCTGTGCTGTGGACATGGGGCTGTTTCTAGCAGCTGAATCAGCTTGGAGAACCATAGTTGGTTCCTCCAGAGAGGAGCTATTAAAAGCACTGCACACTTGCTCTCCCTGATACATTTGATGACCTGAGGTAACATCGCGACCAGAGGGAATGCATACAGCGGGCAGCTGGGCCAGTCGTGGGCCAGCGCATCTCTGTCCTTGGAGAAAATATTTGGGCAATGAGCATTGTCTTCTGTGACAAAGAGATCGACCTTTGCCTCGACAAAGACCTTCCAAATTAGTTGAACTGTTTGTGGGTGAAGAGACTAGTCCCCTGGGGGAATGTTGTCTCTGGATAGCATATCTGGACCCTAGTTCAGAATACCTGGCACATGCGCTGCCTTTAGCGAGCACAGGTTGTGCTGAGTCCATAAAAGGAGGCGTTTGGCCATGGTATGCAGGTTGCTTGACCTGAGTCTTTATGTGCAGCCGTCTCTCTGGCTTGACCAAAGGCCGGAGATGGGCCTGCCTTCGTGCAGGGCACCCCAACCTAGGTTGGATGCATCTATCAAGATCACTTTCCATTTCGAGACCGTGCCCATACTCACACTAGACCGGTACCATTAGGCTGCTTTCCAAGGAGCCAGGGCTTTGATACAGCCATGTTTCACTTTGATGCGTAATTGACCTAACCACCATGTGTGAACCGGAACACAAGGTTTTAACCAGCGCTGAAGGGGATGCATGTACAGTAGACCCAGTTTGAGTACTGCTGACGCCATGAGGCCTAACATCCTCTGAAAACATTTGATAGGAGTGTAAGTGCCAGCTTTGAACGACGCGCTAGGTGCTGGATGGCAGGCGTGCACTATGATGTAAGCCGTGCTCTCATCCGCACCGAGTCTATAACTGTTCCCAGAAAATAAATATTCTGGCTGGGAGACTCTTGGCAATGTTAATCCTGAGACCCAACCATTCTAGATGACTGAGGAGCCAGGATGACGGGCCAGTTATCAACTGCGCCTCTGATTGGAATATAATGAGCCAATCGTCGAGGTAGTTCAGTATTCACACTCCCCATAGTCTCAGGGGAGTGAGGGCCACATTCACGCACTTTGTAAAATGTACAGGGTACTAGGGATAGACCGAATGGTAGGACTGTATTGATAAGCCTGCCCCTTGAAGGCGAATCTCAAGAATGGCCTGTGGTGGGGTGCTATTTGAATGTGAAAGTAATCTTTCAGATCCACTGAGAAAAAAACAATCCCTTGTGCGAATTTGCATGAGGATTTGTTTTGTTGTCAACATTCTGACCGAGCGTGTCATAAGCGCTTTGTTCAGATGTCTGAGATCTAGGATGGGTCTGAGACCACCATCCTTTTTTGGAATGAGGAAGTAGCAACTGTAAAGGCTTATTGCTAAGGGGACAGTTTCTACAGCCCCTTTTACTAACGGTTTCAACACTTCGGTACAAAGCATGTGACTCACGTCGCTTCTCACCAATGTCTCGACCACGGCATGAAAGTGTGGGGTCTGCGAACAAACTGGAGCGAGTAACCTTGTTTTATCATGTTCAACACCCACTGTGATATACCGGGGATGGCCTCTCAGGCCTAGCATAGCAAGAGGTTGAATCTGCTTTGTAATAGGGACCGGTCGCCTGGCTGTTTTGTGCTTGTGACACTGTAGGGACAGAGCTTGTGTAGTGGGCGCGCAATCTACATTTAGAACGTGCCCGGCTCGAGCCGGTGAGCGAGCGAACAGGGGGTAATCTGTGTGATTTTTGTGGCACTGAATGAAAGGTTCTTATGGGCAGGGGTGCATACTGTATAGTGGGCACACTGCCTACAGTCAGAACAGGGGAAAAAAAATGTTTAGGGTCGCCGTTAAAAACGGCGTTTGTGTGTTTTATAACAGGCTCGTTGATTGCAATATTAACATCTACAGCCACCTGAATAGAGGGACTTTTGTGTGATTTTGTGGCACTGAATGAATAGTGCTTATGTGTCAGGTTCACCAAGCTTCTGCCGATCGCCCGGGCAGCAGTTTTCATCGTGATCGGGGCTAAGTCAGTGGTGCTGCACAGGTCTTTGAATGCTTCAGGATCAGGGCTAGACTCATCCAGAGAGTGGAGAAGTTTGACCTGAAACACTTGAAGAACAGCCATTGTGTGTAGAACCGAAGCAGCCTGGCCAGCGGAGGTGTACGCTTGACCAGCGAGAGCTGACGTAGTGTGGCAGGGCTTAGATGGCTTTTGCCTGCCATCCTCTAGCGGAGGCAGGCAAAGATGTGCAGCGACCGTTTCCTCAAGAGGGTGAAGACTCTCATAATCTTTTTCCTTCACGTCGTTGAGTGTCGAGAGCACTGAAGAAGCAGAGGATATGAGACGAGCTGAAAATGGTGCCTTCTGCGATTTCATCAGCTCGTCGTGTACGTTACTTTCAGGAAGATTGCGGCCTTGCAATCAAGCTTTGCAAATGTAAACAAATTGTAAAAACAAACAAGCACCTTTAGCAGAGATTACAGCCTTCAGTCTTTCTGGTTATAATGGTATAATGTTATAATGCTTTGCACACCTGGATTTTATGGGTTTCTCCCAGTGTTCTTTGCTAATCCTCTTCAAATTCAGGTTAGATGGAGAACTGCCATTTTTAGACTTGCCATACAGTACGTCGCTGTGCTTTACCATTAGGCTGGTATTGTACATGTATATATAAATGGTAAACATATTTAACTTTAAAATATATAAAATATAAGACAATCCTGCATGCTTCAGGAAATACTAGACGTGGAAGTGATGGAGAAAGACTGAAAAAAAAAGAGACTGCATGATTGCACTTCGATGAAGTATGATCACAAGTTAAAACAGTTTGATTGATTGAAGTGCTACATGGACAGTCGTGAAACTTTCTTTCAATTATTACATTTTAAAATATCAAGCGATTGAGTAGTTTAAATTTAATTAAAATTAGACACATGAAGGTATTGTTTCATTTGAGAATTGTATTGCTTCATGAACAAACAGTAGACATCTGTCTTAATTTGGAGAGTAAAATAAACAATTTTCACATTCCTTTATTTTTTTTATCTTCATAATCCATTTTAACTGCATCAAGACAACTTATAATTAGCTCTGATAACACATGCTAATCAGAATTCATTTTAATCAAAGCTTCCACTACAAAGAATTTGAGCTGGTCAGATGCTATTTGATTGACCAAATGTCTTAATTCGAGGTGTTTTGAGTGGTTACAGCCAATCTGACATTGGTCAAACAAAAAGTTAAGATAATGACCATTGTTTGGCCTTACAAATATAGTTTAAAACAAAATGCAGTCAGAAAATCTCATTGTAATCTGTGCCACACTGTATAAAGAAATCACAACCCAAAGGGAGAAATACACACTCATAAACAATGACTCACAACCTAATTATCTCTAAAAGAAGGCAACACTGACAAAATGACTTATTTGCCTGTCTTATTAAGGCAAATCTGAGACAGAAACAAATTAGGTCTAGTCCGTGTGAATGATTTTTGCCCTAATTAGCCCCAGGCTGCTCTCATCTCATGAGAGTAAGAGGTAATGACCTTAGCAGAGACGTTTTGCCTCGCAAATGGGCCTCCCCATCCGAGCCATCACAAACACAGTCACCCCCAACTGTCAGAGATGCTGCACACAGCAACACATCTAGGAGGTCCAACACGTCCACAAAAATAAAACAAATGACAACTGGGATCAACAGTCAAAACATGTGTTTTCAATTGAAGAATTTGTATGAATTCTGACTATGCTGTGTCCCACCGGTCACTATTGTGACTTGAATATAAAACCTAATATTTCACTAACTTAACCAACATAAAATCAAAGAGGGCATAAAGTTTGTGTGTTAGGGAGGTCTACGGAATAAAATGCATGTACTCAATTTGCAAGAAAAATTTTGTGATTAAACGGGTTAAGTAAGTCTAAGCCCTAGATGTGGTATTTATTTGTTCATTAACAATGATAATTTTCATCAGGTATAGATAAGTTTATCTCCTATAATGATTATCGGAATTAAGTTGGCTGCACGGATGTATGACAAGATAAAAATCTGAATAGTAACTGCATGCCTGACATTTTTTTCTAAACATTTCATCACCAATGATGTCAGAGTAGGATAACTAGTTACAATAGGGTTATATTCATATTATATTTATGTGTGCTTGTGTATGATCTTAAAGCCTTTTTTCTATTATGTTGTCTTGCACTCAAAAAATAAAATGTTGGATTTACTTAAAGAAGCAGTGTCAGTTCCAAGTTCCAAGTACTATATTACTTTTCTGGGGGAGCTGTCCTCTGTCCTCACTAACACCTTTAGCAACCTATTTTTTCAGGAGGTCTCCCATCCAGGTACTGCCCAGGCTCAACCCTGCTTAGCTTTAATGGGTGTGCAGGCAAAAGCTTCAGGTTGATAGCTGCTGGCTTGTGCAGCAAGTCTCCTTATTCTTATAGTGAAGAATGAACAATGGGTCGTTGAATTATTAGAAAAATAATGCACACGTGTTGGCAATGCAACCATGATGTGAAGAGTTCTATGAACAGTAAAGCCTACCTCCTTTGATTTGATTGGCTCAAACTTTTCGACATTGGCGAGCGCTGTTAGACCGTTACACTGAGCCTGAGTACACTTAGGCCTGGTTTCACAGACAAGGCCACTTTCAACTAAAAACGTATGTATTTTGGTCATTCATTTACACAACAATGGATTTTTAAAATCGTTTTAAAACTTTTTTCACAAGCCACCAGAGCCATGTCACTTTTGAAATATGCTGATGACATGGCTCTGGTGGCTTGTATGCCATATGAGAAATCCCTGGTTACATATAAACAGTATGTTGATTCTATAGTCCAAAGTTTCCAAGAAAGATCTCTGGAGTTGAATATCAGTAAGACCAAGTTGTGTTGTGAAAAGTTTCGTTCATCTAATACCTCACATCGTCTATCTAAACCACTTGGCTTGGTTAAACAGGTTGAAGCCTTCAGATATTTGGGAACCCGAGTCTGTGTTGCTTTCACATTCATGTGAAGCACAGCTCGAGTGCAAGTTGCGCAACCGAACTCAGACCACCTCCTTCAGGCAGTCTCGAATTCAGTTCCCCTGAGCTCAGCTCACCCGGGTCCACATGACACCCTCACATTTAGGCCTATCATGATATACAGACAGAAGTTTTTCTGTCCAGAAAAGCACAAGTAGGCCTACATGCGATACTGATCTTAACAGTTTCATAAAATATGTTAAAATTGTGTTGTTTTAGACAAAATGGTGTTGTTTTTAGTCTGTTTTGCCAATGAAAATATAAAGACAAAGGAGAACTGTTCATCTCCAACTCCGAGCACATGGCGTTTCATTTCTGAAACCACACTTTGAATGAATCAGGTGAACCAATGATTTAATGGACATAAAGAGAACCATTTACATTTACCATTTTCATAAAGAGAACCCTTTACTTCACTCCTGAATGAATTGAATGAATGAATTACTTAATTAGACATTTACCGCCACCTACTGGCAGTTTCTTTAAAGTATAATTTCCATATTAATAAAAACAAACATTAAAGGTAAAGTTCACCCAAAAATATTTCTTTCTGAAGCTACTTTTTTTTTTAATTAATTTTTAATACACAATAATGAGTTTAAATCATCTTTTGGGAGTAATGGGATGGGATAGCACTTCAGCTTTAAGAACAAGAATGTTTCTAATAGCACTGCAGCTTTAAGAATAGCGTGTTTTTGAAGAACACACATTTCCAATATCAGCTATCACTTTAGGAATGAACAATCAGATAACAGAATAAATGCTGAGCTGACTCAACTGAACAATGACTGTTTACTATTGTCTTTTATGAGCTGCACCACAGCAGAAATGATTTTGTTTGTACCATGAATCATTTTTCCTGTCTATCACCGCAAGCTGCTTGAATACATGCAGTATAAAATGAAGAAAAACAAACCAAAGCAACCTGACTTAAGTTTAATTAAGTCATAGCAAGTTGCAGCAAGCAAGTTGCCAATATGATCGCATACCCTAGCACAAGCAATTACTGAAAATGATTAGAAGCCTAAGCAACACAGATGGGCTTAGCACAAGCCTGTTGCCAATAGCCTACCCTGATAGTTTTTAGCAAAGACATTAAAAAGGAATTTAGCTTAGCTTTGTGAAGATATTCAGGGATGATTACGTGCATCTTTTCTTGATATCCTTTTTCATGCAGGTGAGTGCAGATCTCATCACGGATGCACTGGCGCACAGCTGGCTGCAGGGCCTCCGCAAGTATGCATAGTCGATCTCCATACCGAGAAAAGAGATCCTCTGTATAGGGCAGAGTTTGCTGCTTCTCCCAGTTGACCCGAAGGCCCAGACGGGCAAGATGGTGGAGAACCAAATCTGCTGTCGTCGAGATAGTTCAGGATGCAAACTTCGTGAAGACGTGAGGGGACAGAGCTAGCCCAAATGGGAGAACGGCGTACTGATATGACTGCCCCTCAAAAGCAAACCGTAGGAACGGTCTGTGTTGAGGAAGAATGGAGACATGGAAGTACACGTCCTTTAGGTTGATCGCTGGAAACCAATCTGCTGGACGAATGCATTCGAAAAGGTGTTTGGCTGTCAACAGCCTGAACGGAATCCTTTGAAGGGATCGGTTCAGGACGTGCAGGTCCAGGATTGGTCGTAACCCACCGGTTTTCTTGGGTACAATGAAGTATGGGCTGTAGAAACAACTCGATTGCACCCTTCGCCAGCAAGGTAGCAATCTCCACACGCATGACAGGGTCATTGGGGCCCACCATGGTATAGCGGACTCCTCGGAAGCGGGGAGGAGACCGTGTAAACTGAATCGCATAGCCGACCCTGATGGTCCTCCTGACCCAGCCCGGGAAGCTCTAGCCAGGCTCCCAGGAACTGAACCAGTGGGGGTCATGCGAACCACAGACACACCCCGGGTGGGGCAGCGAGGTGGCGTGTCCAGACGTGGGAGGCATAGCGTCACAGTGTGGGGGAATGGTCATTTGCCACGTCCTGACAGAGGAGACCAGGGAAGGATGCACGTTCCACGGGTGTCTGCTCTGAAAGTACTCTGGCGCCAGAGGGGGACGAGAGTGACGTGGCCCGGGGGCGGCACACACTGCTATACACGGTCTTTGGGAGCTCAGGGATGGGGGATTCAGTTATTTCTTTAACCACAATAGGGTGCCGCTGACCCGGGGGCCAGCAGCGGAACAAGAGATTCTCCCCCGGCCCTCCACCGGGGGAAGGAGTGGTCCTGCTACCATCTGCTCGAAAGAACTGCCCATCCTTGAGCTGTCCACATCAGGAGCGCTGCTTAGCCTGGTGTTTGGTGGGCTGCGGGGCTGGCGCAGACTGGGGTGCCTTCCTTCATGGCGCGGCCCGGGTGAAGGCTGCTGCTGGGGCCGGGCGGGAGGGGCAGGAGCCGTGGGAGGGTGCCCTTGGCAGCGAGCAGGCTGAGGCAACTGTGCCGGCGGTGGGGTGGAGGCAGCAGCTGGCCGCCGGGGCAGTTATGTGTTTAATAGCCTCAGTCTGCTTCTGGGCGGCTGAGAACTGTTGGGCGAAGTTCTCAACCACACCACCAAGGAGCCCAGCCTGGGATATGGGAGCATTGAGGAAACGTGTTCGCTCAGTGTCCCACATATCAGCCTGGTTGAGCCACAGGTGTCTCTCCTGGACCACAGCTGTGGACATCACCTGACCCAGGGAGTGTGTGGTCACCTTCATCGGTCGGTGGCAGCGCACAGCTCATCCATGAGCCCTGGGCCAGCTCTACCCTTGTGCATGTCCCTGAGCATCCGGGCCTGGTAGACCTGCAGGATGGCCATGGCATGCAAAGAGGCGGTGGCCTGCCCTGTAGTTCTGTAGGATTTCGCCATCAATGTTGATGAGAATCTACAGGCTTTGGAGAGGTGCTTAGGATCACCACACCAGGTTGAAGCACTCTGAGGACAACTGGGGGAATCCCAGTGTACCCTTTAGCTGTGGCCCCATTGAGGGCAGAGAAGGCAGAGGAAGCCGCCAAACGGTCGCGGGAAGACAGCGGGGACCTCCAGGACCGTGCAGCCTCCTCATGCACCTCAGGGAAGAAAGGAATTGGGGTGTCAGGGTGCGGTGCAAAACCAATCATCCAGCCGCGAGTCCTCGGGACAGGGCAAAGGGTTCCACTCCAGCCTGAGGCTCGCGGCTGCCCGAGACAGCATGGCTGTCAGCTCTGGCAGGAGGGGGGTGTGGCCCAAGGAACTAGCATCAGGGCTTTGTTCCACACTGTCACCCTCAAGTCACCCTGGCTACCAGCCAAAGTACCGCCTCCCGTAGAGACGGTAGATTGGGGTGTGGCAGAGGGGACTCTCGCTCCGGGACGGCGTTCATAGAGTCTTGACCGCAGCACCGAGATGGTCATGTTCCCACAGTGAGAATTGCCATTCTTGTGAGATGCCATTCTTCTTATGATGTAACGAGTACATCAGGTGTTATGGGAAGTGTTCCCGGTTCCAGCTGACCTAGTTGATGCAGCCTAACAATCATTTACTGATTTGAATAATAGAAATTGATAATGTTTTATGTGTAAGCCATAGTAAAGAGATGCTTTTTTTTTTTTTTTGTCTAGATTTAAACTGACAGAGTGTGTCTGCTTCCCGAAACAATGCTAGGAAGACTGTTCCAGAGTTTAGGTGCTAAATAGGATAAGGATCGACCGCCTGCATTTGATTTTGATATTCTAGGTATTATCAACTGGCCAGAGTTTTGAGACGTTAAGAGTTTGCTCAAGTACTGGGGAGCTAGACCATTTAGTGCTTTGTAAGTAATAAGCAAGATTTTAAAATGTATATGATTTTTAATAGGGAGCCAGTGCAGTGTTGACAGAACCGGGCTAATATGGTCATACTTCCTGGTTCTAGTAAGAGCTCGAGCTGCTGCGTTTTGGACCAGCTGGAGTTTGTTTATTAAGTGAGCAGGGCAACCACCCAGTAAAGCATTACAATAATCTAGCCTTGAGGTCATGAACGCATTAACTGTTCAGCATTTTGCATTGAAAGGATGTGCCATAATTTAGATATATTTTTAAGATGGTAGAATGCAGTTTTACAGATGTTAGAAATGTGGCTTTCAAATGAAAGATTGGTATCAAAGAGCACACCCAGATTCCTAACTGACGACGAGGACTTGACAGAGCACCCATCGAGTGTTAGACAGTATTCTAGGTTACTACTTGCAGAGTTTTTTTTTTTTGTCCAATAATTAAATTCAGTTTTTTTCTGAATTAAGTTGCAGGAAATTACTAGACATCCAATGTTTTATATCAGCTATGCATTCCGTTAATCTTGTGAATTGGTAAGTTTCGTCAGGGCGTGAAGAAATATAGAGCTGAGTATCGTCAGCATAACAATGAAAACTAACGCCATGCTTCCTAATGATATCTCCCAGTGGTAGCATGTACAGGGTGAAGAGCAACGGTCCTAGCACTGAGCCCTGTGGTACTCCATACTGAACTTGTGATCAGTGTGACATCTCTTCATTTACTGCTACAAACTGATAACGGTCAGATAAGTATGATTTAAACCATGCTAATGCAATTCCACTAATGCCAACATAATTTTCGAGTCTATTCAAAAGAATGTTGTGGTCGATAGTATCGAATGCAGCGCTAAGATCGAGTAACACTAATAGAGAGATACAACCACGATTGGATGATAAGAGTAAATCATTTGTAACTCTCAGTACAGTCTCAGTACTATGATACGGTCTAAATCCACACTGGAAATCCTCACAGATACCATTTCTTTCTAAAAAGGAACATAATTGTGAAGACACTGCCTTTTCCAGTATTTTTGACAGGAAGGGTAGATTTGAGATCGGCCTGTAATTGACTAATTCTGTAGGATCAAGTTGAGGTTTTTAATAAGTGGTTTGATAATAGCCAACTTAAAAGTTTTCAGTACATATCCTAATGACAAAATGTTTTAAGGGGCCGGGTGTGCTCGTTGTACCACGGTGTTGGACTATTTTCTTTAATCTTTAATCAGAATCAGAAAGAGCTTTATTGCCAAGTGTGCTTGCACACACAAGGAATTTGTCTTGGTGCTGAAGCTTCCAGTGCACATATACAATACAACACAACATGAACACAAATATACATATGAAAAATAGTATAAAATGTGTATATATATATATTCAACTGTATTCAACTGTTCAAGAGGGAAATGGCCTGTGGGAAGAAACTGTTCCTGTGCCTAGATGTTCTAGTGGCCAGTGATCGGAGTCGTTGTCCTGACGGTAACAGTTCAAACAGGAAGTGTCCAGGGTGAGCGGAGTCTGTGATGATTTTACCTGCCCTCTTCCTCACTCTGGAAGAGTACAGGTCCTGGAGGGCTGGCAGGGGGGCACCAATAATCCTTTCTGCAGTCCGGATTGTACGATGTAGGCTGCAAAAGCGCCGGGGAGCAAATTTTGTGTCTAAAATGCCGGAAAAAAAGAGAGTCAATAGTTTCTGTTGCAAAATTGAGTTCCTCTAGGCTATCTGGGATGCTGAGGAGATGAAACTGATGAGGAAGATTATTTACAAAGCAATCTTTAGTGGCGGCAGTGATAGTTCTGCCATATTTGAAGCGAGGGGACGGCTTTGCAGCCTTAGCTAAATTAAGTATACATGATACTAGGTAATGATCTGAGATGTCGTCGCTCTGCTGCAGAATTTCAACGGTATCAACATTTATTCCATGTGACAATATTAGGTCTAGGGTATGATTAAGGCAATAAGTGGGTCCTGACATGTGTTGCCTTACTCCAATAGAGTTTAGAATGTCTCTAAATGCTAATCCCAATGCTTCCTTTTCATTGTCTACATGGATATTAAAATCACCAACAATTAGTACTTTATCTGCAGCCAGTACTAACTCTGATAGATGTTTATTTGTTGGACATCAATTAAGTTTTTACTGTTGAATGGTCTTGATATGGTCTTGTATTTACTAATTCAGGGAACAGACACAGTCTCTATGTGATAATATCTAGGTGAAAGAGTCTCTATGTGTGTATGATTTATCTGACTTCTGTAACGGGAGACAGCTAGCAGACGGTTGGGTAAGCCAGTCCGTCTGCTTCCTGACCTGGGCCCCAGTTAGTCAAGGTTTAGCTCTAAGACTATATGCCAAATTACTAGAGAGAAGAGCCACACCACTCCAAGAAGGATGGATGCCGTCCCTCTTCAACAGGTCAGGTCTGCCCCAAAAGCTTTTCCAATTGTCTATGAACCCTATGTTATTTTGCGGACACCACTTAGACAACCAGCCATTGAGTGATGATAGTCTGCTAAGCATCTCATCACTCCTTTTAACAGGAAGCGGACCAGAACAAAAAAAAAACTGCATCTGCCATCGTACTTGTGAGTTCACACACCTCTTTAAATGTTAATTTTGGTGATCTTTTGGTGATCATGCGGTGCAAGTGACAATGACTGGAGAAGAAGACATGGCTTACCGTATTTGTTGATTAATCCAACTCACCACAGTTGTTTAATGAACTCAGAAAACAGGAAATCCGGGTGCAGAGATGGCAAGCTAACAGGCTAGCGAAAAGCTAATGTGTGATAGTGATTTAGATTAAAAGCTAGTGATCTCAGATTTAATGTGGTAGGCAATGTTAGACAATAATTGAAGATGAGTAAATTATAATTAGCAGTTTAAACAACAGAGAATTATATCAAATAAAAATTCCAAAAGAGCAGAGCAGAGCAGAGCACATGCGAGCACAGCAGCAACAGCAAACAGGGTAGACACAGGGAAGAAACATGATGCGACATTACCAGCGTACTTCCTTATATACCCACGAGGTCTTTGCATTGCCATTGGGCATTTTCTAAGATCTCGAAGATGATAGGCTTCTAAGCGAAACCCCCCATTCGTCAGTCACTGACGTTACTCAGAGTGACTGAACGAAAGGGAACTGACGCTACGCTAGATTTACATACAGCTTTGCTTTTGAATCTCTATTTTATATAATTCCTTGTTGTTTATACTGGTAAATATAACTTACTCATCACTAATATTGCCTATCACATTCAATCTGACATCGCTAGCTTCTAAATCCAAATCACTATAACAACACTTTAGCACTTTGTAGCCTGTTAGCCTGCCATCCGTGCATCCGGGACTCTTGTTTTTCTTTTACTAGTCCATCAAACAACTGTGGTGAGTTAGATTAGTCAACAAACACAGTAAGCCATGTCATCTTCTCCTGTTATTGTCATTTGTACTGCCTGTTACATGTTTAGCATTACCTTCTCTGTCGGCAAAGAGGGCTTCACATGTGATAAATGCATGGAGATAGGCTGATGAAGAAGATTTCAGAATTAGAGACACACATCCAAACTTTCATTGAGAATAGTTAGAATGTAAGAGCTTTAGACACTGCTTTGGATGCAACTAGCTTAGTGAACTCTGTACATTGTTCTGTTCTGGCTGTAGTGCCCGTGCAGCAGGGCAACTGGGTGAAAATGTAAAAGTGCTGGCTAATTGACTAAATGACTGTTAGGCTGCATTAACTAGGTCAGCCGGAACCGGGAACACTTCCCATAACACCTGATGTACTCGTTACATCATAAGAAGAATGGCATCTACGCTAATGTTAGTCTCTCTGTTTATCCCAAGGTTTACTGCAGTCAGCCGGATCTGGGCCGTATCCAGATCAGATGGTGGACCTGCGTCTGGACATGACTAACGCATCCCTGAAATGTTTGCAGAGAGCGTTTCAAATAAACTCACCCCGTAAATGCCGCATCGACACGACATCCTCATTAAACCCGTCTTCGGCGTGACGACTCCAATCTTTCAAATAATCTTATGAATATCTATTTACCTAATATGAATTAAGACCTGCAATGTTGCCAGAATTATAATCATACACTGTTTGTTCATCAGCCAGAGGAGAACTGGCACCCCGACTGAGCCTGGTTTCTCCCAAGGTTTTTTTCTCCATTCTGACCCTGAAAGAGTTTTGGTTCCTTGCCATCGTTGCATCTGGCTTTTGGCTTGCTCAGTTGGGGACACCTAAATTTCATCTATATTATCGATCTGCCCGCATTGACACTATCTATATGATACTTGAAATTAGCTGGTTAACATCACTGTTTCACCAGAACGGCTGTACAAATTCTGTTGCATTATTTTCCTGTTAACAATGTGAAGCTGCTTTGAAACAATTGGACTTGTTAAAAGCGCTATATAAATAAAGGTGACTTGACTTAATGCTAATCTTAAATTCTCTAAGATTATTATTCACGTCGGCACTAATGATGTTCGACTTCGTCAGTCGGAGATCACCAAAATGATCAGATGAACCAGATGAACAAATGATAAAGGCTGTTGAATATTCAATCCCTTTCCTCAAAAGCACTTATTTTTAATGATATGATTACAGATCATAACCTAGATGTGCTGTGTTTGACAGAAACCTGGCTAAAACTTGACGATTACATTACTTTAAATGAGTCCACCCCCCAAGAATATTGTCATAAACACGAGCTGTAATTTATAATAATATCTTTAGTATCACTCAGAAGTCTAGTTTCAAATATAATTATTTTGAAGCTTTGGTGTTTTACACAACGTTATGTAATGTAAATGATAAATCCTGTTTGACATTTGTGCTGGCTACTGTATACAGGCCGCCAGGGCACCATACAGACTTTATCAAAGAATTTGCTGATTTTCTATCAGAGTTAGTACTGGCTGCAGATAAAGTTGAGATTAGCATTTAGAGACATTCTAAACTCTTTTGGAGTTATTCAACACGTGTCAGGACCCACTCTTTGTCATAATCATACTTTAGACTTAAAGGGATAGTTCACCCAAAAATGAAAATTAGCCCATGATTTACTCACCCTCAAGTCATCCTAGGTGTATATGACATTATTCTTTCAGACTAATAAAATCTGAGTTATATTAAAAAAGTCCTAGCTAATCCAAGCTTTATAATAACAGTAATTGTTGCTCTGTTTTTGAAGTCCGTAAAAAATACATCTGTCCATCAAATAACGTGTTCCACACGGCTCCGGGGGGTTAATAAAGGCCTTCTGAAGTGAATCGATGCGTTTGTGTTAGAAAAATATCCATATTTAAAACATTTTAAAACTTAAGAAGGTGCTGTCTCTGGTGTACCCCCCTTGGCCTGCGAGAGGCGACAGGGGTATGTGACGAGGTTGGTGAGCGAGAGACGTGGGAGGAGCGACCGAGACCAGTGCATGATTGAGAATGAGCATCACCTACGAGGCACACCGAGTCCTCTCATCAGGGAGCTCGGAGGCATATAAGGACGAGCGACACAAGTGAAGGACGAGAGAGGACCAGGCCTGGACTTTGTTTTGTTTGTTTTATTATGTGTGTATGCGGCAGTCGTCCATGAGGGGCTGCCTGCGTTTTACTTTAATTTTGTGTTTATTTTGATTAAAGTCTTTTAAACGTTCGCCGGTTCCTGCCTCCTTCTTCCCATATCTACAAACTACGTTACACCCTGCATCAACCATGTTGTTCAGGAGGGTTTCAAAAAAATTCTCCTTGTTCATCCAAAAACAAACTCCAGAATATTCAGTTTTCAAACATGACTGGAACTTAAAAAGGGACTGGATTCTATGGTCAGATGAAACAAAAAAAGAGCTTTTTGGCAGCAAATCCACCAGATGGGTTTGGTGCAAACAGGGATAAAAAGTACCCCATGTCCACGGTTAAATTATACTGCTGGATCTGTGAAATGTTTGGCCTGTTTTTTTTTTTTTTTTTTTTTTTTTTTTTTTGGTGGTCCTGGATATCTTGTTTAGATGCATGGCATAATGGATTCTAATAAACACCAGCAGATAAATCAAAATCTGATGGCCTCTGCTATAAATCTTATAATGGGCCATGTTTGGATCTTCCATCAGGCCAATGTTCCAAAACAAACCTCAAAATCAACACAAAAATCTGTCACTGAGCACAAAATGAAATGCCCGTCCCCTGACCTGAACCCTATAGATAATGAGTGGGGTAAACTGAAGAAAAGAAGCACCAACATGGAGCTGGGAATCTGAAGGATCTGGAGAGATTCTGTATGAAGGAATGGTCTCTGATCTTTTGTTCTCCAAACTCATCAGGCATTATAGGAGAAGACTCAGAGATGTTGTCTTTGCAAAAGGAAGTTGCAAAAAGTATTTAATTAAAGGGTGCCAATAATTATGGCCAACATGTTTTCGAGAAAAACATTTATTTTGTAATGTGAGTTTCAAATTATTTTTCAATTATTTTTCAGTTTCAATTATTTTACTTCAATGAAAGGTTAGAAAGATCAAAAGGATAAACAATGTAGATTTATTTTGATCATATTTACCAGGGATGCCAATAATTCTGGCCATGACTGTACCTTACATCCTCTATCTGAACCAGCTGGCGTAGCATGTAGTGAAACAGGTTAAAACCTTCACATATTTGGGCACTGTGATTGATAAGCATCTATCCCTTACACAGCATGTGAATAGTGTCTATAAGAAGGCTCAACAGTGCTTATTTCTATTGAGAAGGTTAAAGGGTTTTAATATAAGACAGGATATCTTGTGTGTTAGCAGTGTATTGGTCACTTGTTGAATCAGTTATGACCTTTAATATTGTATCCTGGTTTAACTTCCTTCCAGCTGAAAAAAAAAAAAAAAAAAAAAAAAAAAAAAAAAAAAAAAAAAAAAGACAGGCATCTAAAATCATTGGGGCCCTGCAGATTCAACTTTTAGATCTCTATAGCTGTGCAGTAAAGAGGAAAGCAGTTTCCACTGTCACTGACACCTCTCATCCTCTGTACTCCTTTGTTCTGTTACTGCCATCAGGCTATCGATTTAGAGCTCCTTTGGCCAAAAAGAAAGCTTACAGGAACTCTTTTATTCCTACAATTTCTATTTTAAATAAGGCCAAATAGTTTTATTAATATATTGTATTTTAGTTTTTGTTTATTTATTTGCATACCTGTAAGGTGTTTTCTTTAGACTAATTGTGTTGTTTGATGTGTGTGATTTGTATTGTGTATATGTGAGCCTTTTTAATGTAAGACAAATTTCTATCACTGGCTTGGATTTTGAATTTGAAACAGGTGTGAACATTTCACAGAGATGTTGCACAATGAAAGAATACATGGAGTTGGTTCTTCATGATTAAATCAAATTATGCTATAGTTCTCATAAGATATCTGCAGAGCAAATGCAGAATAGGATATTTAAAAGTTATTTAAAAAAATGCATTTTATTATGAACACAAAATAATACCAAAAGCATCACAGAGTTCATCCAAGATAAAATTATAAACAATCTCAGTACTTTACACTTGAGCTGCAGTTATGTTCTATACATTAATGTGCATTTTTATGAGGATGAACAGACAGTTTGTGGGTTAACAAAGAATGAATCCTACTTCGAATCTCTTTAGTTTTCAATGAGTAAATGATGGGATTCACACAGGGTGTGATGAGGGATGACAAAGATAAGCACACCAGACCTATGTTGGGGTCCCAAAAAACTTTAAAAAATGAAAGATTAAAGATGATTAAAATTGGAATATAGAAAAAGGTCACTAATACGAGGTGTTCGGTGCATGTGGCCAGCGCTTTATAACGGCTCTGATTATTTTTCATTCTGAATACAGCGATCAGTATACCAATGTAAGTCAAGAAAATAAAAGTCAAAGGTACAACCATGAAGATCATAGTTAAAGTAGTGGCCAAAATCCACTGGTGCGTCATATCATTGCAAGCAAGCAGTAAAACAGGAGCAAAATCACAAAAATAGCTGTTGACCTTAAGAGATCCACAAAATGAGAGAGGCAGGATGGAGGTAATAATATAGATTAACATAAAAATACAAAATAACCAAATTGCACCAATTATATAAGCCATTCTGGTGTTTGTGTTTATAGACTCCTGTCTTAAAGGCAAGCAGATTGCAATGAATCTGTCATAAGAAAGAATACATATGGAAAATGACTCGAGGGATACACAATTATAGTAAGTGAACATTTGCACAAGGCACAGTTTGAATGGAACAAAATTGTCCAGAAGAAGGTAAATCTTTGTCATACCAGGCACAAGAGAAGTGCTGAGAATAAGATCAACCAAAGCCAGATTGCCAACAGCCATGAACTTTGGAATATGCAGTCGGTGGTCATAGTAAATGATGGTTATCAGAAAGACATTGCATATGACTGTGATCACATAGAGCACAATGAGGAACATGGCATAGATATTAATGTAAGGCACTGAACTCAAGCCAACAATGTAAAATCCTGCAGGATGAATGATGGAGTTGTTGGGGGCAGAATTGCCGTTCTGCATGGCCGTCCTTCTTTTATGTCCTGGCTTCCTTGTAGCGTGCTTTACTTTCAGTGGACGAGAAACCAGATACCTGTGAGAAACACTTATAAACAGCCTATGCTTTACAATTCACCTTTAACATCTGTGTTATTTGGTGGTAAAAGTCCTTAAAACATTCAACATACATACATACATGAAAAGGTGTTGTGGTGGTTTGTGGATAACAAACCACAGATGTTGTTTCTGCTTCACAGTTCCGGATCCTAAATGTAAACTTGAGAGACTTTTGTGGCAATATATTGTCCAATTTGCCCTCCAGAGATGTCATTAAACAGGAAAGAACCTCCAGTATCTAATAGTCTTGAGAAAAATGACATTCATTAGTGGTTTTGCTTCACGAATGTGAGATTATTGATGGTATAACTAATTGCCTTAAGAATCACTAATTAGTCTGTTTGTTTTTGTGTTCATTTGTGTAACAACAATATAATCTCCCAGAGGATAACGCTAAAACAAAATAACTCCATAACTCCATAACTCCATAACACTTGTGGGAAAAGTCATTCATTTCATAATAAATAAATAAATAAATAAATAACATATAATGCAATTTTTATGCAAATATTCTAAAATATAAAACAGAATTTTACAAGCTTAGATGTGCAAGTGATGGAGGAGGCTAAAAGAGACACAACAACAAAGTTACACAACTTGATTGATTGAGGTGTTAAAATTACATCAATCCTGAAACTTTTTTCTTGCATTTAGAGATGTCAAGTTGTTGTTGTAATTTAAAATAAATTAATTTGAGATGCCTGAAGGCACTGTTTCATTTGAGAAGTATAATACAATGTGAACAAACAGTGCTGCTAGAGTAAAACACATCATACATTTAATTAGCTTAATAATAATAATAATAATAATAATAATAATAATAATTTAAAATTAGCTTTGATAACACATAATCAGGACTTAATTCATTTTGTTCAAAGCTTCCACTCAAAGGATTTGAGCTGGGCAGAGGTTATTGGGTTGAGCAAGTCCAATTCAAGCAGTTTTACGTAGTCACAGTCTCTCCAGAAGTAGGCCTCCTAATTTCCGTAGATTAACCTGCAATGTACTGCCATTTTGTATCAGTTATTCAATTTATCTTTATAAACTATATACAGTAGGGGAGACCGGGGAGGGTTGTAACACGGGGTCAGTTGTAACACTGTAAGCTTGACAATAAGAGCTGTGATAACGTAATCAATATCATACACTCCCATCTTTTTGAGCTCACAGGAGAAATTGCATGTGACTGTGAGCAAATTTGTTTATTAAAAGTTTAACAGTTTATTAAAAATGGTGCAACCAACCGCTATGATGATTGCAATGAGTCCTGTTATCAATCACATGTGTCACAGTGTGTTTTGGTGTTTCATGTTCATGTTTCATGTTTTTAGTTTATCACGTTCACTGTCATGTTTCTGAGTTTGTCATGCACTTCCTGGTCTTGTCATGTGACTCTATACATGATACTATACTATATGATACTTGAAATTAGCTGGATAACATCACCGTTTCACCAGAACAGCTATACAAATTCTGTTGCATTATTTTCCTGTTAACAATGTGAAGCTGCTTTGAAACAATTGGACTTGTTAAAAGTGCTATATAAATAAAGGTGACTTGACTTGACTTGACTCCTTGCCCTCATGTGATCCTGCCATGTGTTCCTGTGTCATGTTGTCATTGGTTTATTGGTTTATCATTGTTCATAGGTGTCCCTTGTCTTGTCATTAACCCATGTGTATTTAGCCCTTGATGAGTCTGTTATTTTCAAGTTAAGTCTGTTCAAGTTAAGTAAGTCTGTTCAGGTTAAGTCTGTTCAAGTCAAGTCTTTTGTTTATTTCTTTGGATTTTGGGTTGGGTAAAAGAAACTGCACTTGGGTTCTTCAAATTTGCCTTCAGTGGATATGTTACAGAATATCAGACCGCCAAACATGAACCCAGCAGTTGCCATCCTTCGCCTTCGTCAAGGCCAGCGTGCCATTGAGGTATGTTGAGGACTTTTGTAGACTCTCCAGCCAGGTGAACTTTAATGATGCTGCTCTCAAAAGCATTTTTTTTTTGTAATGGCCTCAGTGACTTTTTAAGTTACCTGATGCCTGAGAGCAATGGCCCATGCACTGGAAGAATATATTGACTTTGCACTGCAGTTGGGTGGGTCATCTTTCACGGTGGGTTTTGCAGAGGAGGACGAAAGTCCAGCAATGCCACCTGTCCTGAGTCTAGCAACCATGCCACCTGTCCGCATCCAGAGTCATGTCCCAGACCAGCGTCCAGAGGCCCGCTCTGACCAGCGTCCGCTCACACCCCATGGTCCAGGTTTATAAGTTCCCATTCAGTTGGTCACTCTCGACGCCACGTCAGAGTACCGACGAATAGGAATCTCGCTCGCGAGAGCCAATCTACTTCGAGTGTAACTAAAACGAGCCAATGCACATTGGCATGCAATGATTGCACCAGGTGCTCATGCCACGCTGTGCGGGTATAAATGAGACACAGGTGATTGCATCAAATTAGCATTTTTGTTTCGGAGCCGAGTGGTAGATGGTAACGCCAGCTATCACTCCTTACCTCGCAGTGACTGAAGCGGAGCCGCCTTTCGGGAGCGGTCTCTTCAGTCGGTGTTGGTGTGACGGCACTGCAGCGGGTCATGTGGTTTCGATCATCTCTCTTTGTTGTTCGTTAGAACGATCACAAGGGCTGTTCTCACAGCTGGTTCGGTGCGCTAGGTGGAGAGCGCTAAAAAGCGCAGTAGCCTGGGTGATTTGAGGGTTCCGGTGAGCGCGTTTCCCCCAAGGAACCAACCCCCAGGGAACCCTCATCCCTCTCGCACTCCGCAGCCAGTAGAGCTGCCATTGGAACGCGGTGGGCCATCCATGAGATGTGCATCATCCGTATCCTTTGGGGCTCCTCTCGAGGACCAGATGTCCATTGCTGCATTGGAGGGAGGGTCAGAACTCTCTGTAGAGGATGTGTCAGCGCAGGGGGCTCCTCCGGGTAGACCCGCTGTGCCCGATACTGATCCGGAGATGATGGCTATGCTTGCCCGGGCCGCCGAGAGAGTCGGGCTCGTGTGGAACCCTCCACCATGTCCCAAACCCTCAAGGCTGGATGATTGGTGGCTCGTGCTGGTTCTCAGCGCCCCACCCCGGTTCCTTTTTTCCCGGAGGTGCACGAGGAGCTCATGAGGTCGTGGACGGCACCTTTTACTGCCCGAAACTGGCCTAGTGGATCCTCCTCCCTCACCACCCTCGATGGCGGACCTGCAAAGGGATACACGCAGGTTCCTCCCGTGGAACGGGCCGTTGCTATGCAACTGTGCCCTAACTCCACTTCCAGGGGGAACCCGTGTCTTTCCTCCAAGGCCTGTAGGTACTCATCCGATCTGATCGGGAAGGCCTACCAGGCTTGTGGGGAGGCAGGCTCCGCCTTACACGCTATGCCGTTGTTGCAAGTCCATCAGGCCCAGGCACTGAAGGCCCTGCACGAGGGTGGTCACGATCCCGCAGTTCTTCAGGAACTGCGAACCGCAACGGACCTCGCGCTTCGTGCGACGAAGGTTACGGCGCGGGCCGTGGGTTGTGCGACGTCCACCATGGTGGACAAGGAACGCCATCTCTGGCTGTGTCTGGCGGACCTGAGGGAGACCGACAAAGTCAGGTTCCTTAACTCCCCCGTCTCCCAGACTGGCCTTTTCGGCGACGCGGTCCAGAACTTCGCCCAGCAGTTCTTGGCCGCACAGAAGCAGACTGAGGCGACCAGTCACATCCTGCCACGGCGGTCAGCTGCTGTCTCCACCCCGCCGTCGGCAGCGCCTCTGCCTGCTCGTCGTTGAGGGCGGCCGCCTGCGTCTGCCTCCGCTCCCGCGCCGCTGCAGCAGCAGCCTCCACCCAAGCGCCGTCGTGGAGCCGGGCGCAAGCAGGCCGCCCCGCCCGCCCCGCCATAGATGGGCGACCCGGATATGAGGAGGACTGCTCTTCTGGAGACGGTGACCGCACCGCTCCATCCCCCGGAGGAGGGCCGGGAGGAGAATCTTGTGTTCCGTTTTGTTTCTGTTCCGCTGCCCCAGCGGTACCCCTCACGTTCCTGCTGCCCACCTGTGGAATCAGGTAAGTGTTGCACGGCACACTCTCACCTCACTGCGGGCCGCCTCCACGAGACAGCCGCCCCAGCCCGGTACCTGCATTCCACCTCGCTGCCCCACGGTGGGTACGCCGGTGGTCCCTATGGTCCCGCTTGTACGGTCCCTGGGAGCCTGGCTAGCGCTCCCCGCTCCGTCTCGCTGGCTCATTCGGACCATCAGGCTTGGCTACGCAATTCAGTTCACCCGGCGCCCCCCCCAGGTTCAAGGGCGTCCACTTCACTTCGGTGAATGCCGCAGATGCTCATGTCCTGCTTGCGGAGATCGCTGTCCTGCTGGCGAAGGACGCGATAGAGCCGGTCCCTCCAGCCGATATGAAGACCGGCTTCTACAGCCCGTACTTCATTGTACCCAAGAAAACCGGTGGGTTACGGCCAATCTTGGACCTGCGAGTCCTGAATCGGAGCCTCCACAAGCTACCGTTCAAGATGCACAGGCAGAAGCGAATTTTCGAATGCATCCGTCCCCAAGAATGGTTTGCAGCGATCGACCTGAAGGATGCGTACTTTCATGTCTTGATCCTTCCTCGACACAGGCCATTTCTGCGCTTTGCGTTCGAGGGTCGAGCATATCAGTACAAAGTCCTGCCCTTCGGCCTGGCCCTGTCCCCCCGTGTCTTCATGAAAGTCACGGAGGGGGCCCTTGTGCCCATGAGAGAACGGGGCGTTCGCATCCTCAACTATCTCGACGACTGGCTCATTCTAGCACAGTTCAGGGATCAGTTGTGCGAACACGGGGACCTGGTGCTCAGACACCTCAGCCAGTTGGGTCTTCGGGTCAACTGGGAAAAGAGCAAACTTAAGCAAACTTAACTCCACCCTCAAGGTCTATGTTGCTGCTATATCCGCCTATCACGACCATGTAGAAGGTAAGACAGTTGGGAAGCACAACCTGGTCGTCAGGCTCCTTAGGGGAACGAGACGGTTAAATCCTCCTCCGCAGGAACAGCAGTGCGGAACAGCAGTGATGGACTTCCTGGTGTGAGCCCCGTCTCATCAGGTAAGAGAGCTCAGGCGGCTCACACTGGGCACTGGAAGGGGGCAGAGGCCATGGCACTTTGGCAGGGATTCCTATTCGTCGGTACTCCGTGGCATCGAGAGTGACCGACTGAATGGGAACGTCTCAGTTACGTATGTAACCCTCGTTCCCTGAAGGAGGGAACGGAGACTCCACGTCCCGTCGCCATGTCCTCTGTACCCTGCTGGGGTGCCTGCCTACCTACTCGGCTCCTCAGCAAAAGGCTAATTTGATGCAATCACCTGTGTCTCATTTATACCCGCACAGCGTGGCATGAGCACCTGGTGCAATCATTGCATGCCAATGTGCATTAGCTCATTTTAGTTACACTCGAAGTAGATTGGCTCTCGCGAGCGAGATTCCTATTCGTCGGTACTCCGTGGCGTCTCTGTTCCTTCCTTCAGGGAATGAGGGTTACATACGTAACCGAGACGTTTTCCCAGGAGGTTTCCCATCCAAATACTGACCAGGCTCAACCCTGCTAAGCTTCAGTGGGAAACCAGTCTTGGGCTACAGGGTGATATGGCTGTTGGCGGCAGCTGTATTGTATTTATTTTATATTTTTTAAATAAAGTCTGATGATTGATTTATGATACACAATATGATCAGGTGTGATGATACAATATGCATGTAGAGATGCAGTAATATAATTTTGGCTGTGTCATTTTTGGCTTGTTAAGGAGTTAATGAAGTTTCCGTTCTGACATTGGTCAGACAAACAATTAACACAATGACAGAATAACCTTTATTAGTTTTACAAATTTAGAATAAAGTCAGAATCTCCTTGCAAATAATTCCAACTGTGCCACATAAAGAAACACAGTGTTTTGCAAAACACTAAACACGCTTACTCTACATTAGACACGCCCTCCTACTCCTCCTCTTTCTTGCCTTCCTCCTCGCCCCCTCCTCCTCCTTCTCCTTCTCCTTGCCCTCTTCACTCCTCGCCCCCCTCACCCTCCTCCCCCTCCTCCTCCTTAGAGTGCAGAATGTGTTTTGAGAATGAGAATGTGTTTAGAGTTTTGCTGAAAAGTCTAAGTGAGATCTGCAAATTGTGTAAACCATGTGAAATGGTTTAAGGTATTGACAACAGACTGCACAATTAGCTAAATGAGTTCAGGCAACTGAGAACTTTGTTCAGCCAATGGATTTTAGTGTTTTAGCAATTGAGGAAAAACTGTAAGCAATAAAAATAAATAAATAAATAAATAAAATAAAAACTGTAAAGCAATTCTGAGACAAACAAATCTATTCTGTCTGTATAGTCTAGTCCTGTTCATGATTTCTGCCCTAAGGCTGCTCTCATCTCATGAGGGTAAGAGGTAATAACCTTAACAGAGTTATAAAACACAATAATGTTTATCCTTATAGTGAGTAAATTGATCTCCACAAACTCAAAAAAAGAGATCATAATACTATCAAAACAACTAAAAAAAAAAAAAAAAAAGAAAGAAAATGAGATACAGAGCCGTATTTAGACAAGATGTATTTAGTTTGTAGCATCTTCAGATTAGGTCAACTGAGGTTGCCCTAGATTTGGTATGTATTTGTTCATTAACAATGATTTTTTTTATCAGACAGAGATGAGCTTATTTTCTAACGATTATTGAAATATTGGCAGTTGGCTGCAGTGATGACTGGCGAGATAAAAATCAAATACATGTGTATCATCTTCTGCCACCTGGATTTTCATTTGACAGAAGCTCCAGGTAGACTGCAAGAGCCTGACAAAACATTATTTATTTTTAAATAATGTGTCCGTGGCAGTATCTTGACAATCCCAAATGCATAGTCACCCCAATAATTCGTAAGTACTTAATGGAGATCATGTAAGAGATTGTTTTAACCATCTACATCATTGCATTTAGTATAAATGCTCATAAAATCACTCTTTATTATAAAAGCCTTTTTATTAATATTTTTATGATTATTAACTGAGTTACACATTTATTTAAAAAAAAAAATGGAATGTATTCAATATTTGTTTTTTGTTTTTTTTTTGGCAAAATCACATAAGATCAATTGCTATAATAGATCAATTGCTGAATGTTAACACCTGAAAAACTTCTACTGAGAACATGTCTAGTTGCTTGGCCGGCACTATGCTAATGTATTCCTTGTACATAAAGGATAGTGTAGAATTGTAATAGGTTGTCCCAGCACTATAAAGAATGAGTTGGCACAAGACCAGAGAAGCACAAAAGGCTACGGCTGGCCATTATGAGAGAAAATAGCCTATTTCAACGGGTTTCATTCTTTATCTCTTGCTCTTCTTTTTTTTTTTTTTTTGCTGCGGTAGGCATAAATATTTGACTGTTTCCTCAATTTTAGAATGTTGCTGAACTGGACAAAGTCATTTCAAATTTCACTCAGGCTTACAGGGGCAATGGACTCTGAGTCAGAGGCCTAATTATTTACACACTGCAGAGATGCTGAGAGACTGGGGTCTGGAGTAGATCATGTGAGATTAATATGTTTGAAATAAATGTATGTGTGAAATAAAATCAGGGTGAAAAAGATTTACCTACTTTGATAGGTGCTGAATATAACAGATGGATGATGCTGAGGCATAATCTTTCCTTTTATCATCTAAGTCTTGAACTGATGCCATCAGCACATATTGACACCTGCAGCTTTCTTGGCCAAAAATCAGCACTGGTTTTGCAATATTTTGAGAACCCTCAGAACTCTATTTTGAGTACATTTTCTGAAAATAATGATATATGAACCCCTAAAGAAATAAAATGTAGGGTTTTTCTTTAAAATATTGCTCTTATTTTGAAGAAAAAATTAGCAATATGAAATAAATAGTTGGCTCAAAATAAAAATCCTTCCATTTGCTCACCCTCTTTTCAAGCGAAACAAATTAAGTGTTAAGAAGCAGCTGAGGCACTGTAATTTTTAGATTACAGTATTCACTTAAAATCATGTCTTGGCTCGAGTTTATCACATACACAAACATTTGTTACATGAGCATGTCATAGGAAAAGCTCACAAACCTCACTGGTTCACACATCTATCGTCACATTCAAATTCAAATTGAATGTTGAGAGTGAACCGTAATTAATAACTAGAAAAGTCTCCCACACACTCAAAACTAATGCTTAAAATCACTTTACTCAACTTCTCAAATTGCTGTATTACAGAAACCACTGAAGCATAAGAGGCAATGCAGTGAACATTAATAACAAACTTTTATATTAAAAATGATTCAGGCTAACTGGAGGGAAACAGGTTTGCACAGTACATTCATTTTCTGTTCAGTACCCACAGGATTTGTATCAGGGGTTGTGCTGGTGTATGACTGACCTTGTGTTTAAAATCAAACACCCAATCATAAGGAACCTAGTAATTAAACCTGGGCAAATGAAGCAGCTCCGGGGCGAGACCCAGGATTTATAGGACATCAGCCTCTTCTAGTTATGACCCTGATGAGATTAATCCCAGCTATAATTGTCACAGATTCATCTTCAGCCAATGCCTCTGTTCTTTTATTAGCAGCAAATTGTCTCCAACTATCATCAGTATTGGGGAGAGATAACCTAGTATGAGGCTATTTAAGGAGAGAGATCGAGAGATCGAAAGAAAAGGAAACAAAACCTGTACATACACTGTATTGCATTTAAAAGTAGGGATGCATGACATATTGGCCAAGAACAATATGTTGCCAATAAATGACAATTTTTCTATGCTATCACTATCGATCTGATAAGAAAATTTGACTGATATATTCAAGCCAATAAATAATGTAATTTACTTCAGATGAGACATGTCAGATGAGCGCTGTTCCCTTTTGAAAGGCAACACGCACTGCGTCCTAGAACGCTTTGGGGAACGCCTTCAGCGTGACAGGTGTCTGAAACCGAGTGGTCACTGCCAGTTCGTAGTCCCTCTGTCTGGATGCCCTTCCTATGGAAGAGGCAAGTTTCCGGAAGCTCTGTTGGTGGAACAGACAGGGTTGGCTAAACCATAGTGTCCAGCATGCGTGACACCAGGTTGAGCCTCCCTGGTGGCATCCGGTGAATATTTCCTGAATAGTGACTGGCTGGGGCGCCCACTTCTGTTAAAGTGGTTGGTCCCAGACCTTTGAGCGGCCTAGGCAGGACTTCATGTAGTGCATGAAGGTTTCCTCCTGAGGCTTATAGCTTGGGCTATGACAGTAGGGAATGCTGTCACTGACAGCCTAGTGTGATCAGAAGGGGAGTGGTTCAGGCATTTCAATTGAATTTGCTTGTCCTGACAGCGGTCACTGCCAGAGGGCATGCACTCCCCTCAGCATGGTGGTGTGGGTATATCATTCCCCAAAGCGTTCTAGGATGCAGTGCTGTCATATAAATAACACTGTAATGAGAGAATTTTTGTAATAAAACATTGTGAATTCTCTGGGTTTAGTTGTTGTTTTTCAGCATGCTGTTGTGGGAAGAGCGCGTCCACAGCGCATTCTGACAAGCATGGTCCAGTTTGCTTGTGCATTCGCATCCATACATAAGTCACAATATTAAGTTTATGTAGTATAAATACCTGATTAATCTCATATAGGATGCGTTTCATTGAGTTAATAACCCGCAACGCTTCATTGTACCAGTGATCTTCAGTTTCAGCGCACGCTCTCAAACAGGGGAAGACAGGAGTTAGGCCTTCTGACTACGTAACTTTTTTTTTTTTTTTTTTTTTTTTTTTTTTTTTTTAAATAAATATCTGATGTTCTCATATATATGATGCATTTAGTTTAGCTAAGTGTTTTGGTTTACGGGTGTTCATTCTCTTCAGTGCACACAGCTCAAACAGCAACGTTATTTGAGACAATAGCCTAATATTAAAGAGGTTTACTATTACTGTAATATTCAACTTTTTTTTTTTCCAAAACATTTAAGTATTCTTATTAATAACTACATTTACATTTGGCAGATGCTTTTATCCAAAGCGACTTACATTGCATTCAAGGTACACATTTTTACATTTTGTCAGTTCTTGCTTTCCCTGGGAATCAAACCCATGACCTTGGCGTTGCTAGCGCCACACTCTTATTGTTTGAGCTACGGGAAAGCAATAACTAGCACTTTTGTGCGGAGGCTATTTCATGCATGACACATGCATTTTGATTCTTTATATGTAGTCCAAGTAATGTTGTCCAATGACTTGTTTGCATAATTTTGTTAGGCAATAGAATTAACATTTTACATTGAGGTTTCATTTGTTAATGCATTAACTAACATACCGTTAATATTAGTAATAAAATGTTTTTCATTAACAGTCCATTCACAGTGCATTACCTA
Organism: Paracanthobrama guichenoti; assembly: GCA_018749465.1. NCBI lineage: Eukaryota > Metazoa > Chordata > Actinopteri > Cypriniformes > Gobionidae > Paracanthobrama > Paracanthobrama guichenoti. The sequence goes on along the minus strand of CM031952.1, from coordinate 21,958,661 downwards.
ATGTTAACAGACACAACTTTGGATCTGAAAATTTTGAGATTAACATAACTAAGAATAAATCCTGTAGAAGTATTGTTCATTCATTGTTGGTTCATGTTAAATAATGCTAACAATTAGTACACAATTACCATCGCACACCTGTAGGTAATGGATAGGTGCGTAGGACAAAGGATCACCAAATCCAAAAATCTCAACGAATAAAGGGAAATCCCGCACACTATAAGTACTTGCAAAATCTCTAGAAACTTTTTATTAGCAACGTTTCGGTCTCATGACCTTCATCAGGCATATAATATTACTCAAACGCCATAACATTTAAAAAGGTAACATGACCAATCATTGAAGAGAACCATTAATTGGTAAATCACACTCAATGACTAAGTATCTCATTAACAGAATCATTAGTAGGCTACCACATACCCATACACCACATACACAAGTACACATATACAAATACACATAAACACTGGATATATACATACAATGGTAAATGGTCACATGAACACATGAAAAGGCATTTTATTATAACATCACCTTAAATAATGCTTCATCGTTCATACCCATAGGTGATAAAGTCTGAAGGGTAAAAATCCAGAACAACTCACGTCTCTGTAAGAGCAATTCAATATCGCCTTCTCTAGGTGGCACACTCACTTTTTCAATACCACAAAACCCTAAAGAGGACACATCATGATTCGATGTACAAAAATGAGCGGTTACATCTTTTCTTCTAATCGAACTCTTATGTTCACTAATTCTTTGTTTTAATTGAAGTGACGTTTTACCAACGGATCAAATAAACAACATGCGTAGAAACACACGTGATCACAGAATTAATTCTATATTTTTTACCAGTTCTTGGATGACAGAATTTTTTTTTTTTTTTTAATTGTATTGTTGCACTGAGCACAATTACCACAACGATAATGTATCGGACAGAGTAATCTCTGAGACGGGCTCGGAGTCTCACCCTGAAAACGAGCATGCACTAAATTCTTTTAAATTTTTAAATTTGTGCCCGTTTGTACACAATCAACGGCGGATGCTGAAAAGTAGCACCCAATTCAGGATCAGAAGTCAACAAATGCCAATATTTTTTGAAAATCGATCTTATCAAATGAGACTTGGGTGAATAAGTTATAATAAAAGTAAAATGATTTTTTTTTTTTTTTTTTTTTTTTTTTTTGTCTTTAACAACTCTGAACGTGTCTTTTGAAAAGATGTATTAAATGCATTATCAAGCCATTCAGAGGGATAACCTTGATCTAAAAATCTCTTTTTCATTTCTCTCGAGTTTTCAATAAAAACCAAATCAGAATGGCAAATTCTCCTCAAGCTATAGAACTGACTTTTGGGCAACCCCTTTTTTAAAAAGGTTGGATAGAAACTGGTAGCAAGCAACAGTGTTGCGATCCGTTTCGTTGTGAACAAAGTCGTAATTACTTTGCCCTCAATTTTTTGTTCCCACATATCTAGAAAATGAACTTTGGAAGGATTCATTTCGCAGTAAATTCCAAATCGTCAACTAAGTAGTTTTAAAAGGACACAAATTCTCGGACTTCCTCATGGTCTCCTAAAAAGATACAGAATATGTCGTCAATGTACCTATACCACTTAATGACGTGTGAGCAAAAAGGATTTCTCTCTCTATTAAATACATTACACTGCTCTACAAAACCCATAAATAAGGTATCCTAATTCGGAGCAAAGATCGAGCCCATTGCCGTACCACTAATTTGAAACTTAAGAATTTGAAAAAATAATTATATTTCAAAACATACGAAGCCATAATAAACTCTGAAGGTGGAATTATATCATCTCGAAACGAGAGATAATGTCTCAGGGCACTGAGCCCTTTTAAAAAAGTAAAAAAAAAAAGTAAAAAAAGATTTTTACTTTTATCACAACTTATTACACAAAGTCTCATTTGATAAAATTTGTTCTGTCATCCAAGAACTGGTAAAAAATATAGAATTAATTCTGTGATCACGTGTGTTTCTACGCATGTTGTTTATTTGATCCGATGTCCTTGTGGTCTGGGTCATGTTGGTAAAACGTCACGTCAATTAAAAGAATTAGTGAACATATGAGTTCGATTAGAAGAAAAGATGTAAATTATCCGGTTGCGGCTCATTTTTGTACATTTGAATCATGATGTGTCCTCTTTACGGTTTTGTGGTATTGAAAAAGTGAGTGTGCCACCTAGAGGCGATATTGAATTGCTCTTACAGAGACGTGAGTTGTTCTGGATTTTTACCCTTCAGACTTTATCACCTATGGGTATGAACGATGAAGCATTATTTAATGTGATGTTATAATAAAATGCCTTTTCGTGTGTTCATGTGACCATTTATGTGTATGTATATATCCAATGTATATGTGTATTTGTATATGTGTACTTGTGTATGTGGTAGCCTACTAATAATTCTGTTAATGAGATACTTAGTCATTGAGTGTGATTTACCAATTAATGGTTCTCTTCAATGATTGGTCATGTTACCTTTTTTAAATGTTATGGCGTTTGAGTAATATTATATGCCTGATGAAGGTCATGAGACCGAAATGTTGCTAATAAAAAGTTTCTAGAGTTTTTGCAAGTACTTATAGTGTGCGGGATTTCCCTTTATTCATTGAAATAATGCTAACAAAAATGAAACCTTATTGTAAAGTGTTCCCATTTATTTTATTTTTTATTTTTTTATATAAAATAAGTTGGCCATAGAGGTGTAAAAATGTATAATTTTAAAAGTTAGGGAATCTTAAACTGGTTCAAGCTAGGCTACTGTACTGTATAGGTTTGATTTATGTTGACGTGTTTGGGACATGGCTTTTAATGGTGAGCCTTTTATTTTTGTAATCAGACTTTAAAAGTTTATCACAATTTGTATTTAGATGTATCGCCCATATATCGGTTATCAGGTTTCAAATATAAATTAGCTATTGGTTATCGGTATCGGCCTATTTAAAAGTGCTTAATGTTATTCTACTTACTGTATAAGAAACTGCCAATCATTTCACTGCAATCAAATGACGCCTCAAAGTGTTTGATTTTTATCTCAGCCTGGATTTTTTTTTTTATTCAGTTCAAAATCCAGAATGTTTGTTTTAAAAACAAAATGATGCATGAAAAATAATAATAATAATAATAATAATAATTCACAAAAACACACAGAGCATTCATTTGATATCTTGAGTTTTATTGAGGATGCAAGTAATTGGTTTATAAAATATTATGTCAGTGCTCTATATTGTAATTTCATTACTGGGCTGCATTACAGTCATTTAAAATATATGCAAATATTTGATGAAGGTTAGAATTGTACATCTTCTGTATAGTCAAATCTCCATACAAATAAACAAAATCCAAGGTCTAAATAAAACATTGCCAAGAAAAAGGACTCTCGTCATTGTGTCTCACTCTAGACCAAGAGTGTCTGAACTTGGCACTGTATACAAGGTAATGTGGGCTAAGAAAAAAAAAAAAAAAAAAAAAAATAATAATAATAAAAATAATTCAAGCAGTTTTCCAGGAAGTGCATATACTGTTTGTGCATATACTTTCACCCTAATGCATTTAAACATTCTCATACTATGTCACAGGAGCTGATTATTTGCATTTGTCCTTTTTTTTTTTTTTTTTTTTTTTTTTTTTTTTTTTTTTGTATTATAAGGAAATTATTGTATTTTTATGCTGTTTACATTTTCCCAGATTTTAATAACTGGTCTGTTTGACAGTAAGTCACTGCATTGAGGTATGGTATGTATGTGTATATATATATATATATATCTCCTGCACCCTCATATTATTTGGGATTGTTATTTATGTCTTACTATCATTTTTTTGAAACTGCTAAATGTATTTACAGTTAAACTGCCTTCATCCCATAGCCTAATACAAATGAACACTTAAAGTGATACAATTGATTATCAAGCCCTGTTTACTTGTTTACATATTTCCTATTGAAAGAAATTGCTCCCAAAGGATCTTAAAAAAAAAAAAAAAAAAAGAAAATGCCAAAAGAGGTCAGTTTGTCAGTCTTGAAACATGATTTGCTACTTTCTATTGCTTGCAATGAGGACTACCGTCTAATATCTGAGAAAGCTATCCGTTCCCATTCATCTCAATGGCATTTTAAGCAGCAAAAACCAATACTCCTTGATTTATAGCTACAGGCAGATGGGTGGGGCAGTCTTATTCCAAGAACATTTTATTGGACAAAAAAATTGGACATGCCCATGAGTGCAAGGATAAGTTATTGAAATTCCAGGTTACCCTAAAACATATGCTGCCCCATTTCAAAGGTAGCGCCCTCTGGAGGTCACATTTTTGGCCGCATATGCCATTGAGGTGTCTCATTTCAGGAAAAAAAGACCTTTACTCCTTGTGAGGCATAAATTATTGTAAATTTATTTTATTACTTTGGAATGTAATGGTTACTTTTCTGAAATGAGTCAACCTTAATGGAGCCAACAAATGTGACATGGAGGATGTAACATTTGAAATAAGACAACAATAAAGTTAATTTTAAAAGTGTATCTGCTGAACATTAATTTGGTCAACTTTTAAGAGTACATTAGTCTCTGAGCTAACAGACAAAAGCCACAAAACTTAAGTTTCGTTGAAATAGCGTCTAAGCAAAGAGTTCAAGGAGATGTCACAAGGTTCCGCTTAAACGGCAACGTTTGCTAGTCTGGGATCGGAGTCCTGTTCATATCTGTAATGATACACCTCCATTTGATCCCGGCAGGCCTCTCTGATGTTATTGAGCCACCTCTTAATGCCTCGTCTGTTCAAGTACAACACCATGAGGAATACAACTCCAATGAGGGCTAACACAATGCCGAGAAGCACATAAGAACCCAAGTCTTGGGGTTTGCATACGTTCACCACACGTATGTCCTTCTTCTCTTCGGGTTGCGCACATTCCAGAGTTTCCGAGTCTACACATTGGGAGCTATTCTTAAGCCAAGCATTAAACTCCTTCAGTTTGTCACATTTGCACTCAAACGGGTTATGTGATAAGTAAACACTTATTTCCATGAATGCATACAATTTTTGTAAATCGTGTTTATCCAAGGTCGAGATTGAATTATTTGTCAGTATTAATGTGGTTAAATTGAGGTTGCCAAACCCAGAAAGAGGAATTGCTTTCAAACTGTTTCCAGACAGGTCCAGTGTCTGAAGATTACGCAAACTGTCCGTGGAGAGCGCGATTGGTAATTGGTTTGTGCCTGAAGCCATTAAGGTGTTTCTGAGGTAAAGATTACGCAGCTGTCCCAATCCAGAAAAAGCCTCAGGAGTCACAACCATTAGACGGTTGTGACTCAATTCTAAGGAAAGAAGTCGGGGGAGTCCACAAAACGCACAGTTTTCGATCACCTGTATGTTGTTGTCCTCCAGTGACAGCGCGAGCAACTCCATATCTGTTCCGTTGGCTAAAAACGCTCTCTCTGTTAAAACGGAGATATTGTTTCTGTTTAAAGTTAAGTTTTGGGTCCTTCTGGGCACTCCGAGAGGTAGTTTGATCTCTTTCCTGTCCACACAGATCACGGAACTGTCATAACATCTGCAGGTATCTGGACATTCATACGCGCCAGCAGACAAAACAAACAAACACATCAGCCCCACGGTAAAATGATATCGCTTTGATATAAGTTGTTTTCTGCTGATTTCCATTTTAATCTTAAACGAGTAACAGTCTGTCATTCCAAAAAGGAAAGATTTAATTGCCGCATAAATTCTCTTCATAGTTTGAACTCAGTTCGCTTCGGGAAACCGTTTCAGCCATCGAGGAAAGCAGTCCGCGAGGCCAGATAGTGAGTGTTCAGCCCGGCAGCATTTTCTCTTCCAGCCCAACAGCTCCCCCGACGACGCCTACACTACAAATGCGATCAACTGCTGTCTAGCAGCATCCCTGAGGTGAGCAAAACCTCGCCCACTTCCCTCAGTGAAAGAGATACACAAAGCCGTGTAGTTGTTCAGTTATGAAAGAGTGGACACTGAATGAACCTAATGTGAGAACCGTGTCCAAAGCATTTTAGAAACTACATGGTCTATGGGTTACCTAAAGTTAATATTTTTTTTTATTATTATTTTTTTTTTGCTTTAAAACTTTTTACCTGAGATTGTTAAACTACTATGTGCTAAAAGTGTTTATGCAGAAAGACTATATTTATTTTTTTGGACTACTATTTATATGTACTGATATGTGACAATTCTAATATACACATTTTGGGGGGAATGGATAGAATAAGGAAACATCACAACTACAATAATGATAATAATACATTTAATTTATGAAGTAAAAATAAATCTCACACTCAAAGCGCTTCAATACAATGTAAAAGTAAACCTCTTAAAAAAGGAGATAATAGAATAAATTGAGGTACAGATAAATCAAGCCAACTTTATTTATAGAGCTTTATATGATACAGATTGTTTTGCAGCTTTACAGTGATAACAGGAACATGCGAACGAGTTCATTTAGACTGTGCAGCAACTCTAAAAGAAAATAGTGTCATTGTTCAGCTGAAGTCAGCTCAGAGTTGATTCAGTTCCATTGTAAAGATCATCAATTATTAAATGTTCATTTCATCTATAAAGCAGTTCTGCAGAGTGATGTCATCGTCCAGCTCAATTCAGTTCTCATCCAATAGTGTCAGTGCAGTCAAATCAATAATATTGTTAGAATAATACACTGGAATAAACAAAATCAATTAAACCTTCTAAACATTTAAAAAGATGAGATTTTAATGATTTCTTGATATAACTTAAGGTTAATTAAAGCTGATTATGTTTGTTTCAACTTTATATATGTCAGGTAGGGACATGGAAGGAACCAGACATATATATTCATGAAGCACTGTTGACTTTGAGCAAACTCTACCCACAGGTCTTACATAACGAGAATTCTTCCTCCTAGAAAGACGATTCAGACGACATAACATCTGAAATAACAAACTGAAAAATTTATGAAAGTACAAAACAAAAACGCAAGCTTCACATTTCTGCTTTTAAACCCTCTGGCTGTCTTTGTACTCTAGTGCACAGCCAACAACAATAAAGTTTTTAAAAAAAAAAATTTTTTTTTCTTCAGGAAAATAATTAGCGTAACTGCTGTTCAAAGCATTAAGCAAAGACAATCATGTGCACTGATATACCTGGAGTACAAGGTTATGAAACGCATTATGAGATGAATGCTTTGCTAAAGAGATGCGTCTTTAATCTAGATTTAAACTGGGGGAGTGAGTCTGAGCCCCAAACATTATCAGGAAGACTGTTCCAGAGTTTAGGTGCTGAATATGAAAACGTTCTTCCTCCTTTAGTGGACTTAGATATCCTAGGTGCTACCAGAAGCCCAGAGTTTTGTTAAAGAGCGAGATAGATTGTAAGGCGATTTGAAGATCCGTTAAATACACAGGAGCTAAACCGTTTAGGGCCTTATCGGTCAGGAGCAATACTTTATAATTGATATAGAACTTAATAGGTGTAGAGATCATAAAATTGGTGTTATATGATCATATTTTCTTGACCTAGTACTGTAGCAGCTGCATTTTGGACTAATTGTAGCTTGTTTATTGAAGATGAAGGACAGCCAGCTAGTAATGCATTACAATAATCTGGTCTATAGGTCATGAATGCATGAACTAACTTCGCGATGAGGTGGAATAAGGCTGTTTTTGTAACATTTGAAATATGATTTTCGAAAGACAAGTTGCTGTAATGTAACACCCAGGTCTCTAACTGTAGCGGATGAAGTAACTACATCCTTCTAAGTGCAAATTGTATTCTAAGAGATTCTGTGTACAGATTATTGGTCCAATAAGTAATACCTCAGTCTTATCTGAATTTAATAGGAGAAAATTACAGGGCATCCAATATTTTATATATTTAACACAGTCTGTCAGCTTTATAGATTTAATCTGGTCGTGCTGAAATATATAACTAAGTATCATCTGCATAACAGTGGAAACTAATTCCATGTTTTCTTATAATATTACTAAGTGGCAGCATATATATTGAGAATAACAGAGGGCCTACACAGATCCTTGCGGCACTCCATAATTTACCGAGGTTATCTTAGATTTCTCCCTGTTTAAATAAACAAATTTGTAACGTTCTGATAGATACGATCTAAACCACTTTAATGCCTGTCCCTGAATACCAGTGTAATTTTGTAGACGATCTAAGAGTATTTTATGATCTATGGTGTTGAATGCGGCACTAAAATCGCGTAAAACTAGTATTGAGATACAGCCTTAGTCAGCAGCTAGAAGTAAGTTGTCATTTTAACAAGCGCAGTTTCTGTGCTTTGATGGGGTCTGAATCCAGACGGAAATTTTTCATAGATATCGTTTTCTTGTAAGTAACAACACAATTGAGCGGACACTATTTTTTTTTTTCTAGTATTTTAGACCGAAATGGAAGATTTGACTAATTTGTGTCTGTAATTTGGTTTATTTGACATGCTCTCTGCAGACATTTCAGGAATGCGTTTATGTCCAGGCGCTGGTCCACCATCAGATCCGGCTGACTGCAGTAAACCTCGGGATAAACAGAGAGACTAACATTAGCGTAGATGCCATTCTTCTTATGATGTAACGAGTACATCAGGTGTTATGGGAAGTGTTCCCGGTTCTGGCTGACCTAGTTAATGCAGCCTAACAATCATTTACTGATTTGAATAATAGAAATTGATAATGTTTTATGTGTAAGCCATAGTAAAGAGATGCGTTTTTAGTCTAGATTTAAACTGACAGAGTGTGTCTGCTTCCCGAAACAATGCTAGGAAGACTATTCCAGAGTTTAGGCGCTAAATAGGAAAAGGATCGATCGCCTGCAGTTGATTTTGATATTCTAGGTATTATCAACTGGCCAGAGTTTTGAGACCGCAATAGACGTGGAGTATAATGCGTTAAGAGTTCGCTCAAGTACTGGGGAGCTAAACCATTTAGTGCTTTGTAAGTAATAAGCAAGATTTTAAAATTTATACGATGTTTAATAGGGAGCCAGTGCAGTGTTGACAGAACCGGGCTAATATGGTCATACTTCCTTGTTCTAGTAAGAGCTCGAGCTGCTGCGTTTTGGACCAGCTGGAGTTTTATTAAGCGAGCAGGGCAACCACCCAGTAAAGCATTACGGTAATCTAGCCTTGAGGTCATGAACGCATGAATTAACTGTTCAGCATTTTGCATCGAAAGGATGTGCCGTAATTTATGCAGTTTTACAGATGTTAGAAACGTGGATTCCAAATGAAAGATTGGTATCAAAGAGCACACCCAGGTTCCTAACTGACGACGAGGACTTAACAGAGCAGCCATCGAGTGTTAGACAGTATTCTAGGTTACTACTTGCAGAGTTTTGTCCAATAATTAAAAATTCAGTTTTTTTCTGAATTAAGTTGCAGGAAATTACTAGACAGCCAATGTTTTATATCAACTATGCATTCTGTTAATCTTGTGAATTTGGTAAGTTTCGTCAGGGCGTGAAGAAATATATAGAGCTGAGTATTGTCAGCATAACAGTGAAAACTAATGCCATGCTTCCTAATGATATCTCCCAGTGGTAGCATGTACAGGGTGAAGAGCAACGGTCCTAGCACTGAGCCCTGCGGTACTCCATACTGAACTTGCGATCAGTGTGACAACACTTCATTTACTGCTACAAACTGATAACGGTCAGATAAGTATGATTTAAGCCATGCCAATGCAGTTCCACTAATGCCAACATAATTTGAGTCTATTCAAAAGAATGTTGTGGTCGATAGTATTGAATGCAGCGCTAAGATCGAGTAACACTAATAGGGAGATACAACCATGATCGGATGATAAGAGTAAATCATTTGTAACTCTGAAAGCGGTCTCAGTACTATGATACGGTCTAAATCCTGACTGGAAATCCTCACAGATTCCATTTCTTTCTAAAAAAGGAACATAATTATGAAGACACTGCCTTTTCCAGTATTTTTGACAGGAAGGGTAGATTTGAGATCGGCCTGTAATTGACTAATTCTGTAGGATCAAGTTGAGGTTTTTTAATAAGTGGTTTGATAATAGCCAACTTAAAAGTTTTCGGTACATATCCTAATAACAAAGATGAGTTAATGATATTAAGAAGAGGATCTATGACCTCTGGTAGCATCTCTTTTAATAGCCTAGTCGGTATAGGGTCGAGCATACATGTTGTTGATTTAGATGATTTAATGAGTTTAGCCAATTCTTCCTCTCCTATAGCAGTGAATGAATGTAACACAGGGACACACTCAGTGACACAACAATGCTCTGTCTGATGTGACACTGTAGTAAACGGCTGCATGGTTATAATTTTCTTCCTAATATTATCACTCTTACATGTAAAGAAGTTCATAAAGTCATTACTGCTGTGCTGTTTACAACCATCAGAAGTAGAAGCTTTATTTTTGGTTAACTTAGCCACTGTATCAAATAAATACCTAGGGTTTTGTTTGCTTTCTTCTAAGAGAGTTGAGAAATAAGCAGATCTAGCAGTTTTTACGGCCTTTCTGTATGCGATCATGCTCCCCTTCCATGAATTACGAAAAACCTCTAATTTTGTTTTCTTCCAGCTGCGCTCCATTTTTCTGGCTGCTGTTTTAAGGGCCCAGGTGTGCTCGTTGTACCACGGTGTTGGACTATTTTCTTTAATCTTCTTTAAGCGCCGGGGAGCAACTGTGTCTAAAGTGCTGGAAACAGAGTCAATAGTTTCTGTTGCAAAATCGCGTTCCTCTAGGCTATCTGGGATGCTGAGGAGATGAAACTGATGAGGAAGATTATTTACAAAGCAATCTTTAGTGGTGGCAGTGATAGCTCTGCCATATTTGAAGCGAGGGGACGGCTTTGCAGCCTTAGCTAAATTAAGTATACATGATACTAGGTAATGATCTGAGATGTCGTCGCTCTGCTGCAGAATTTCAACGGTATCAACATTTATTCCATGTGACAGTATTAGGTCTAATGTATGATTAAGGCGATGAGTGGGTCCTGACACGTGTTGCCTTACTCCAATAGAGTTTAGAATGTCTCTAAATGCTAATCCCAATGCGTCTTTTTCATTATCTACATGGATATTAAAATCACCAACAATTAGTACTTTATCTGCAGCCAGTACTAACTCTGATAGAAAGTCAGCAAATTATTTGATAAAGTCTGTATTGTGCCCTGGTGGCCTGTATACAGTAGCCAGCACAAATGTCAAACAGGATTTATCAATTACACTACATAATGCTACATAAAGCACCAAAACTTCAAAAGAATTATTTGAAACTAGACTTCTGAGTAATACTGAAGATATTATCCCAATAATATTTTAGTCAAGTCAAGTCACCTTTATTTATATAGTGCTTTTAACAAGTCCAATTGTTTCATAGCAGCTTCACATTGTTAACAGGAAAATAATGCAACAGAATTTGTACAGCCATTCTGGTGAAATGGTGATGTTATCCAGCTAATTTCAATATCATATAGTGTCAATGTGGGCAGATCGTATTATCGATGAAATTTAGGTGTCCCCAGCCTTTTTAGAGCCTTTTTATGACGGGAAGTGCCCGTATGGAAAATATCAGCAGTACGCAGTATGCAAGTTACAAGGTTGTGATCAGTGACATAATCAATTTGCGGTATATCTATATTAGTAGGATTGGTTCCATGTGATATAATTAAATCTAGTGTATGATTAAAAACGATGAGTGGGTCCAGTCACATTTTGCTTGACCTCAAATGAGTTTAATAAGTCTGTAAACGCAACCACTAGTGCATCGTTTGTATTATCTACATGAATGTTCAAATTATTAGGATCTATTGACACACTGTAAAAAAAATATTACACACTATCTACCAAAAAAATAATGGTAACAAAATTACACATTTTTAAGTAGTTTTTACAATTTGTTTTTTTAGTGGAATCTACCTGAATAAATTAAGTACAATTTCCTAAATTATTTAGTCTAAAGCACATGATGAATTGAATATTATTAGTGGAATATGTTTTTTTAATTTAAGTTGATTTTTTTTTTTTTTTTTTTTTTTTTAAAAAGGGTACACCTGTTAAAAAAAAAAAAAAAAAAAAAAAAAAAAAAAAGTATGTTATTTACTTAACATTATGGTAACGGTATTACACAATATTTTTGAGTAGTTTTTCAGGCTTGTTTTTAATGGAATCTAGGTCTTTATTTAGTCTACGAAGTAATTAACTTTAAAATAAATAAGCACATTTCACTAAAAATATTAAGTTGACTTTTAAAAAGGGTATACATTAGAGTGAAGGAAATAACCTGTTTATATTTGACTTTGAGTAATGTTACACAATTACAGACCGTATGCTGCTAGCACAGTACAATCATAAACAAACTTGTTACTGCACTGGCATTAGCAAAGTTATTGCTCATTAAACAAAGCAACATGCTATATGATATTAGTATACATGCAGTTATCCACAACCTAACCATAAGCTCTACTCTTCTGCACAATGGTAACAATCAAAACTTCAACATAACGGAAACTCTTTCAAATGTCAAACATAACTGAACATTAAACATTAACAGATGTTTCCCTTCACTCAAAAACACATAAAATAACACTTTATTTCAATATTAACTCTCCATTTCCAGCCATATGCAAAGAATGCTGGGAACTAACAATGGTGTCTCTAAATAAAACTGCACAGTTGAACTAATTTTTAAAAAATAAATGGGTAGCCTTTTTTCCCTTAATTTTATCAGCTTAATCGGTTCCTCAGTTCAAGCCTCAATTTTTTACATTTTCTTTAAAAAAAAAAAAATTTGTAAAATGTATTTCTTGGTTTTATTAGTGAAATGTTCTCAATATTTTCTATACAACACTGAACCAAAATTGTGTTAAGAAAATATACACAATTTATTTTGTGAAAATTACAAGACCCATGATAAATTTTTTACAGTGCAGAAATGCAATATAATGACGTAGCTTCTCTATGTGCTTTGAAAGGGAGGGGTGAGCAGTGGGTTATTGCTATTCACAGCCTCACCGCTAGATGCCTCAAATTCACACACTGGACCTTTAACCCTGCTCACAGTTTACTTGCATGCTCAAAGACTGCTGACAGTTGACTTATGACTAAGATTTACATTTATAATTAGGACATAGAATAAAAATCTATTTCATTTTATTGACAAACCAATAAAATACAATTTTATGAGTTTGATAACGTAGGACTACCGAGAAAAACAATTGTTGCACTATGAAATATTTAAAGGGATAGTTCACCCAAAAATGAAAATTCTGTCATTAATTACTCACCGTCATGTCGTTCCAAACCTGTAAGACTGTAAGGATAACTCAGCATGTATGCTCTGTGATGCCATATTTGATTTGCTGTAATTGTTCACAGTGTGGCCCCTGCAATTCAATCTATATTGTGAACACCAGCTGTCTACAGGGTCTAATGTTACTCCATCCTTATCTGTCTGTGGGGTACAATCTGTTGCCAGGTAAAGCCTTTTTCAACCCATAGCAATTTTTGCGGTCTTTAAACTGGTCCATGAACAGTATTTTTGGAGAACAATTTCAACCACTGTGGGTCATTGTTTAATAATGATGAGGAAATATCCAGGCACCATGCTGGCTATGACACAGTAAAATAACTTTACTGGCACAATCATATAGACAAATAGAGACAGGTTATAGGCTCAATAAACATTTAGGTGTCAAGGGACATAAAAGGATTCATTTTAGTGACAAAGCTGAAGCTGCTGGCTCCTTCAGTAGGATGGTCACAGAATAAGTCCCTTTTCCATCAAAGGTTACTCGAGTTCAGACGGGGGCACTCAGCATTCAGTCATTTTCTCCAGTCAAGTGGAGCATGTAGCTTTTAACGCTTGGAGATTTCAATTTTGCGGTATTTCATTACAGTAACCCATCCTCCACCCTTTAGCCACATAAAATGTATTACGGATCACTATACTTTAAAATCTAACCTTCTGCTTTCCATCTTAACTCAGCATTACATCAACACTAGACTGAGAAGCAGCATCGTAGTCATCAAAAATGCATGCATCAGAAGGGCTATAGCCTAAGTGATAGCTGTTATCGAGTGATGCACCATGATTATTTTATTCAGTGGGTACCTGACAAAGTGGCCTAATTGTGATTGTCAACCTATGGTAAATTGGTTTGAGGTGTGCAACAGATATGAGCTATCATGTTCCAAATGGGCATCTTGGGTACATTACTTTATCCTTGAGGCTGTCTGTCTGGAGTATCACAGTTGGCAAAGTGTCACCATGTCGGTCACTTGTGCTGTAGCAGGCCTTTAGCCAGAAAGTAGAGATAAATGTCACCAAATATTGTCTGGAATTACTCACTTGTAATAGACCTAAAGCATTGTGTAAATCCTTTATTATATTTAGGACCATTAAGCTTTTGAAAACAGTTTTAATGCTTAATATTTTTGTGGAAAGAATGATAATGGTATAAGATATAATTATATATATATATATATATATAATTTTAAAGAATACTTTTATTCAGAAAGGATGCATTGAATTATTAAATGACAGTAAAGATTTATATCTCAAATGTTCTTTTGAACAAAGCATCATGAATCAAGAATCCTGAAAGAAAGCACTAAATCAGTATATTAGAATGATTTCTGAAGGATCATATGGCACTGAAGACTAGAGTAACAATACTGAAATCAGCTTTGGCATCACAAGAATAAATAATTTCACAATAGTAATGTTTTACTATGTCTTTTGATCAAATAAATGCAGTTTGGTAAGCATAAGAAATTTTCTAAAACAAAAAAACTTTATTAAAAAATTATTCCAGTCATTTGACCGGTAGTATAGAAATAATAGCACACATTTCTCATTAATGTAATTTAAAACAACAACAAAAATAAATTGTGACCTGAACCCATTTTTAGATTGACATGCATTTTACATTCACACTAGTTTTGTGTAATTGGTTGAGTGTGTGTGAGTTTGCATCACATGTGCATTGTTTGTAAAGTGCATCAATTATGTGTTTGTTCTATGCCTGTCACTTTAAAGTGTGTGTATTGGCAGCATGTGAATGGCTTTCTGCCTGATGGATCAGTAGCAACGGAGCGCTCTCTCTGGGTCCTCTAATAGCGCGTTCTCCATTCTGCTCACTTCCTGTCAACCCAAATGCTTTGCAATAACCCCAACCGCACATTTCCACAAATTTCCAACATCCACCCGAGAATAGCCAAAGTGCAAACCAGTGCACTGTCACTCAAAAATCACTCATGTAACACAGTAGAACAATCAAAACCAGTGTTTTTTGTATACAGTAATGTGTATACAGCTCAAATAAAAAGATTATTATGGTGATAATGTAGAATGGGGAAACCCAGCCTGATCTGCTGGCGATTTGATTTCGTCCTGCAGCTCAGAAGCAGGATAAATTAATGTACAGGTTTCCAGCCTGTTACACATTTGCGGGAACCAATCACAGACTGGCTTACCCACCTGGCGGATTTAACACAATGAAGGCCAGAGAAGGATGGATTGATGCCCGTTGATCATGCCTCTTGTGGTCCGATTGGTTGAAGGACTATACAATTGCGTACAGAGTCAATTAAATTACGCTCCTTGATCACGCCTCTTGTGCAGTAGAAAATACATAGCAGACTCCCCAGACCAATGTTCAATCTTAAAAGATTGAGCCTGGTCTGGTGATAGCCAGACAAGTGATGTTTTAAAATCATTTTGAGATCAATATTTTATTATATATTTAAACTGTAAAGGATTTATCATGTTAGTATTTGTCTTAATTTTAATAAGTTGGCATGAAACAGAAGTTCTTCCCTATTGTGATGTACTGTATATCCAAGTGAAATGGCTTGTTAAACAAGAAAAAAAAAAATGTAGGGCGGGACATGATTTTGTCCATCGGGAATTGATTGGATGGTTGTGGTTTGCTATTGCTCGATCTCGTGTGAGCGACAGGTTGTCCGAGAAGAGAGGACACTGCAAGAGGGAGGGGAAGTTATTTTGATTAATCATTATGTGGGCACATTAATAAAAAAAAAAAAAATTATAATAAATACTGCAATGTTCCATAAAGTTTTTTTTTTTTTGTCAATTTTGATGTCATGCTTGCTTTAAACATTAATTTATGCTGGTGTAGATAAAATAATTATACCATTATACACTGATTAGGCATAACATTATGACCATGGTGAAATGAATAACATGGATTATCTCTTCATCGCAGCACCTGTTAGTGGGTGGGATATATTAGGCAGCAAGTGAACATTTTGTCCTTAAAGTTGATGTGTTAGAAGTAGGGCTGTCAATAGATTATTATCGTGATTAATCGCACCGTGAAATTAATACGCCATTTGTCTCATTAAACATTGATTTTGTCATAATTTGCTATATCCAAAGTAAACAATCAGATTGAAGGGTGATTCTCATAAAACAAAAAATGACACCAAATACCTAAATATAAGGAGTCCATATAATTCTATTATACAATACATTTATACACACCTAAGCACTCATGAGGAAAAAAAAAAAAAAAAAAAAAAATTTTTACAGAATTCACGGTGTATAGTATGTGTACAGAGCAACAACAAGAAGCTGCGATACCGAACAGGACCACATGGAGATGCCAAAAAAATTCCTAAATCAACCACTTTGATTGCAAAAAGCTATGATTACCAATTACAACAATGTATACATGACAAGTCATACATTATCCTTCCTGAGTGTGTGTGGAAACAATGTAAATGTATTGTGTGTGTGGAAACAATGTAAATGTATTGTGTGTCTGTACATGAATGCAGCGTGCGATCAGTCATCTAGAGCGCGCACACATATTGTTGTTTGTGCATCAATATAACAGACTCTCACGTGCTTACTGTACGACTCCTGTACGTCATCAACATTGCGCTCATCAGAAACAATCGCAGAATATGACAGAGCTCGTGTTTTAAAGCAAAGCACACACTGCAATGACGATTTCACTAAAAACGCAATGTGAGTCTCTATTCTCTCTGATATGTGTGATGAGATTAGCCTGGCCTTTACATTAGTGCTGTTTTGGACTGTTCGACTGAATACTGGATCACTGAAAACTTTCCCAGAGTTTAATGGCTTTAAATGGCCTGATCACAAACAGAGAAGCAGAATCGAGTAAAAGAGTTAGAGAATGGATATTTCCTCCTACCAGGGTCACAGGTGCTGTAGATGCTCAGTGTGACTGTGATAAACTCCCGATTTCTAACATCATCTAACTGCATGACGAAAATTACCTTAATGATGCAGCTTCACATACTTCTGTCATTTATTTGCGTTAAATTATAAAAAAATAAAAAAAAACCTTTTAATTAAATTGCATGCGTTAATGCGTTAACAGCCCTATTTAGAAGCAGAAAAAAGGAAAAAGACAGTTTGACAAGGGCCAAATTGTGATGCTAGGCAACTGGGTCAGAGCGTCTCCAAAACTGTGGCTCTTGTGGAGTGTTCCTGGTCTGCAGTGGTCAGTATCTATTAAAAATTATTCAAGGAAGGAACAGTGGTGAACCGGCAACAAGGTCATGGGCGGCCAAGGCTCATTGATGCACTTGGGGAGTGAAGCTACTGAAAGCTCAAATTGCTCAAGAAGTTAATGCTGGTTCTAATAGAAAGATGTCAGAATACACAGTGCTTTGCAGTTTGTTGCGTATGGGGTTGCATAGCTGCAGACCAGTCAGGGTGCCCATGCTGACCCCTGTCTACTGCCGAAAGCGTTCGCTGTGACGTGAGCATCAGAACTGGACCACGAAGCAATGGAAGAAGGTGGCCTTGTCTGATGAATCACATTTTCTTTTACATCACGTGGATGGCTGAGTGCATGTGCGTCGCTTACCTGGGGAACACATGGCACCAGGATGCACTATGGGAAGAAGGCAAGCCGGCGGAGGCAGTGTGATGCTTTGGGCAATATTCTGCTGGGAAACCTTGTAATGATACGATGAAACTGGATTCAAATGCAAGTAAAATATCTATATTATGACAGCAGAACAGTGGATGATGGTAAGAAGTAATTCCAGAGCGAAGAAACCCTAGGTAGCACAGGGACGCTGTAGACAGCCCAGACCTCCGGCGAGAGAATGATGAAGGTGGAGGAGATGACGACGAACACACAGGACAAGCGCAACAGCAGGAGACACACAGGAACAGGCAGGAACTCCGGTACATCCAAACAACGCTCTGACAAAGACAAAGAGAATACAGGGAGACTAAATAGGGTGCGCTGATGATCTGCAGCTGGTGCGCTGATCAGCTGCGACAGGTGTATCGATCAGCAGCAAGCAGTGGCTTCGCCCCATCCACAGACACACAACCCACATGAGATATGAGACAGTGAATTCATGAACCGTGACAAACCTTGGGTCCTGCCATCCATGTGGATGTTACTTTGACACGTACCATCTTCCTAAGCATTGTTGCAGACCATGTACACCCTTTCTTGGAAATGGTATTCCCGGGTGGCTGTGGCCTCTTTCAGCAGGATAATGTGCCCTGCCACAAAGCAAAAATGGTTCAGGAATCATTTGAGGAGCACAACAATGAGTTTGACATGTTGACTTGGCCTCCAAATTCCCCAGATCTCAATCCAATCGAGCATCTGTGGGATGTGCTGAACAAACAAGTCCGATCCATGGAGGCCCCACCTCGCAACTTACAGGACTTAAAGGATCTGCTGCTAACATCTTGGTGCCAGATAACACGGCACACCTTCAGGGGTCTAGTGCAGTCCATGCCTCGATGGGTCAGGGCTGTTTTGGCAGCAAAAGGTTGACCAACACAATATTAGGTCATAATGTTATGCGTTATCGGTGTATATATCATTAAATTATATCACAATAAATGTTAAATCTAAAAATCAATACATCAAGATGCATTACGGTAATGAGAGGTTGAGGAGAAATGTACTTAATTGTCATGAAAATAAGGCTTAATTTTCTTTATGCAAAATGTTTTTTTTTTCTTTCATCCAACAACAAAATAACTTTTTATTTATTTAAAAATTAAGATTCACCCTGTTCTGTTTTGCAGTATTGAGAGATTTACTGTATCAGTTAACATCACCTTTCAAAGATCCAATAGTAAAGGGCTGCATTGTAATGGCAAAGCCTGCAGGTATCCTGTTGTCAATGTGTGTTTTGTTTTTTCATCACACCAAAGTGTGTTTTGTTTTTCTCTCGTGACCCAAACAAAAGGGTTGGTGGGTGAATGGTGGAGCCTGGAGGAGGCGATTATGGTTGGACTGCTCTTCTGCTTGCTCTGATAAGCATTAACAGAGGCTTTTATTTCTTATTAACTCAAGGTGCTTTCCTCTTGGCTGAGCGGAGGATGAGGAAATCACACGAGGGCATCTGCGAGGAGCTGTATGACGCAGAGCACCTGCACTCAACCAGGACGTCTGCTATCAAGCTGTGTCTACACTGCATGATTACCCTAAACACAGATAAGAAACATTGTGATTTATAATATTACAGCTGCCACATTAATCCGCAGGTTTGACGTAAACAAGGATGTCATCCACTGCAGTGATTGCAGATGTGAGCAACTGGCATCTCTGCCTTGTACCGTCAGCAGAATTTTCTCATCACTTTGTGGTCTCACATCAAATGCCTTGATCAACTAGGATGTATGTCACTGTCAACAGACTTCTCACCTAAGGAGACTTCTAAGCCTGACATGTTCATTTAGATCCAATATATAAGCCCTTGCCACCGTTGCCTCTGCCACCTTTGGCTTTTGGCTTGCTCAGTTGGGGACATTAAATATTCAACAGTATTACTGATCTGCCCCCATTGACACTATATGATCATTGAAATGAGCTCTGCTGGATGACATCACCGTTTTCTCCTGAGCGGCTGTAGAGCTGAATCAAATTCTGTTGAATTATTTTCCTGCTTAACACGGTGAAGCTGCTTTGAAACAATCGGCATTGCAAAAAGCACTATATAAATAAAGGTGACTTGACTTATAAAACTGATCACTATGAGACTCTCATACATTCTGAACTCATGCAGACAGTAGGAAAACAATTCAGTTGCTTTGTAAAGCTTATGTAAATGAGATGTGATTGGTGAGTAGCCTTCCTTTAACTGTTTATCACTGCAATTCTCCTCGTGAAAAACCTTACCAAGTCAAGCATGCACTTTTCAGGCAAATGCTACTACAGAGAATTAAGACGTAAAATACCATACCAAATATTGTTTTAAAATACTATATTCAAAACGTATATTTCCTGGCAGCTATTTTAAAAATGTCACTGCTTTTGAAGGAATGTCACTGTACAAAGAAGAAAATATCTTTTCATATAAATATGCTCTTCATATAAGTATATACAACTTGTATACAACCGTGTACAGAAGTTTTACAAAATTGCCTTTTATTTATTTTTATTCAACAGTGGTTTACTAAAAATTGTGTCTGTCCTTAAATTAATTCAATTATAACTAATAACAATTAATTCAGTTGCTATTTATTTTTGATATAATAATCAACACTCATAAACTTCACAAGGCAGTTTTTGCATTAACTTAATTTTTTTCCTCCAATTCGTTGTTGAAATATAATCATTTATACACAGTGGCTGTCATTTTCTTGACATATTTATTTAAACATGCTTTAAATAAAGACATCACTAACAGGTTAAGTAGAATATAATGAATATATAAGCTAATATAGTACATATATTTAGTGAAAGAGTTTTTCTAGTGAACTAACAGCTGTGGACACTGAATGAATTCTGAGGTAAATGTGACGCTACGTGACCTTGTTTATAAGCTGTTTTATTGTCTTTCTGTGGTTGAAACACCGATTGAGTGATTACACGATATATGATACATCTCAGTAAGTTGTAATGTATCCTCAACATACCTTAAGAGATATTAATTTGTTTATTCTTTGGGAAGAGATGATCGCGTTCACTCACCGCTGCTTGAACTTGCGCACCTATGCAGTGATCAGTCACGTCACATTAAAGAGCGTCAAAATGGCATCCTGTGGGAACTCGAATTGAAGTGTGTTCCACACTTAAAACAAGACAACTGTTAACTGTTAAAGATTGCATTATGAACCGTTCGGTAAACATGTGCACCGAACTGAAAGCCCTGTATCGAAACGGTGCGGAACGAATATGTGTATCGTTACACAGTAGCTATTTGGATTTAAATTGGCAAATCCTTAAGAGTCAATGATTGGATCATTATTGCAATGCTTTTTGTGTTTTTAGTATGTTATATTCCAATCTAATTGATGGCGTGTGTAGCTTTTCATTTCCTAAACAACCATGTAGGAATACACATTATGGCCATATTCCAGGATGACAATGTCAAGATTCATCAGGCTCAAACTGTGAAAGAATGGTTGGGAGGGAGCATGAATAATCAAGGATAATTAATAAAGGATAATATTCAAACATGAATTGGACCTTAAATTCATTGTAAGTCTTTGGGATGTGCTGGAGGAGACTTTACAGAGTGGTTGACTCTTGCATTGTCAATACAAGATTTGGACAATTTCTGCACCTCTTGATGGAAATAACGTCACATCATTTATTTTTGGTCAAGATCATGAATTTAAGGTCTGGACTCAGAGGTGTCAATTCATGTGTGAATATGATCCTTAATGCTCCCTCCCAAACATTCTTTCACAGTTTGAGCCTGAAATTCTGAAATTCCATTTTGGAATATGGCCTTAATGTGTCTTCTTACATGGTTGTTTAAGAAATGAAAAGCTACACACTCCATCAATTAGGGTTGGAAGAACTGTTGCCAAACATATAACATACTAGAAACATAAAAATCACTGCAATAATGATCCAATCATTGATTCTTAAGCATTTGCCAATTTAAATGCAAACAGCAGCTTTTTTTTTTTTTTTTTTTTTGGCTGGGTAGTATATATAAATATATCAAATTTATGCATATCCTTTTCATTACTAATTAGCTGTACAGGATTGTATTTTGACAGGTTTTTGTGTGGATATAGATATTCCAGCTTAGCCTATTTTATAAGACTTCTATAAACGTCTTTGGAGATTTACAGAGGTCATGAAAAGTTTACACGCTGAAAGTGACCTACAGAAGCAATATGTCAGTGGAGATTAAAGCTCATGTGTTCACAATGTGTTCCCATTTGCGTCACATCAGGGGACCGCTTATGTCCCAAATGGCAAGGATTTGTGGGTAAATAATGCTCATTCTGTCCCTCCCATCGCTCAAGCCCTTCAAAGCTGCCTCTAAGTAAAGGGTAAGGAGTTGAAGGACTGTGGTACACAATTCTGGCACACACGCAAGACTGTACCTTCAGCAAGAGGCTGAAGGCTTTTTCATTTATCACGCACCACCACGTAAACTTAAATCAGCTGTCTGTGTGACAAACTGCTCTCCCCTGATAAAGCACAACACGTTCCTCATCACTCAAAAGGCAACAAGGTCATTTATATCTCACGCTCCGCAGGAAATCTGCGTCCTTTTGCTTCACCCTCAAAGTCATCGAATCTTATAGATCAAGCATCGCTAATAACGAAAGTAGGAATTAGACCCACAATCCTCCAAACTGCCTTTTTGCAGATGGATTTTATGATCATCAATCTCATCATTCATAGGTGTCATGTATCCCCATCCCGAAGATGGTCTAAAAACCCTCCTAATCACTTTCCAGGTCATAAAAATGCAAAAGGATTCCTTCTCTGCTCCTCTTATCCATCTGTCTACAGCGAGACAGAGGCCCCTGAGGCTGCAATCAAGCTGGGTCTTTGAAGTGCGGCCCCGGGGCCAGTGGAACACTGCAGGAGTTCAGAGAGACACACTACTTAAACACTACTCCTGAGCCATGTGAATTAATAATGGAGGTGGATTCCATCTTTGCTTGGTCACTCTGGATGTGTTATACCTGTCTATTGGCCGGAGAGTAACAGATACTTATAAAATGGTGTCACCTGTCAGAGAGGCATTAATTAGTCATCCACAGTTGTAACGGAGCAAGCCACGTCCAGATGGCAGTGGCAGCTGCACAAGGGCAGTGTGGCATGGTATTATCTGGTTGCTTGTTCCAACATGGCCATCTTATAATGCATCTCATTCAACCTCTGACATAAATGGCTTCTAAATGAACATCAGCACCTTAGGGACAACAGCATCTATTCCCCCTGAAACTTCTGGGCAATGCTCAGCTGATGAACAAGATATTAAAACTGTTGTGGATCTACTTCCCTATATTCAAACTTAATTTAATCAAGTGGTTTTAACAAGCAAGTAAAAAATTAAATGGTAACACTTTACCTTGAAATATTACCGCAAAATATAACTTACTCAATGTGGCAAGGCTGACCAGCGAGATACGTGGGAGGAGGGAGCAAGACCGGTGCGTGACTGAGAATGAGCATCACCTGCGAGTCCTCTCATGAAGGAGCTCGGAGGCATATAAGGACGAGCGACTCCAGTGAAGGACGAGAAAGGACCAGGCCTGGACTTTATGGTGTGTTTTGTTTGGTTTATTATGTGTGTGCGTGGCAGTCGTCTGTGAGGGGCTGCCCGCATTACTTTAGTTTTGGTTGGTTTATTTATTAAAGTCTTTTAAATATTCGCCGGTTCCTGCCTCCTTCTTCCCATATGAACAAACTATGTTACACTCAAAAACATATATTGTCTACTAATCGCTAGCTTTTAATCCAAATAACGCGTTAGCATTTTTTTAGCCTGTTAGCCTGTGATCCTTAATCAAACAACTGTGGTGAGTTGGATTAGTCAAGCCATGCCATGTCATCCTGTTATTGTCACTTGCACTGCCTGTTACATGTTTAGTATATCCTTCTGTGTCAGCGAGCAGGGCTTCACATGTGATAAATGCAGGGAGATAGTCAGGCTGACAGAGAATATTTCAGAATTAGAGACGCACATACAGACTTTATCTGAGAGTAGTGAGAATGTAACAGCTTTAGACACTGCTTTGGATTCGACTAGCTTAGTGAACTCTGTACATTGTTCAATTCCGGCTGTATTGCCCTTCACAGGGCAACTGGGTGACCGTGAGATGGCAGTCACGGATCAAAAAAACACTCTGTTTAGACCATTAAACCATTCTGATTAGAACATCAAACAGGTTCTCCCCACTCAGTGACGCAACCGCTGAGAATCCTGTTGAAAGTGCCCTAGTTATTGGCGATTCTATTACACGGAACGTGAAAATATAGACACCAGCCACCATAGTCACATGTTTACCAGGAGCTTTTTTTGTTTTATTTTGAAATATTTCATTTTGAGTAATTTCGTCCTACCATGTAACAACCTGTTATAAACCTGTTTGCACATTATACTCTTTATACATTTGTTAACCACATATTTATAAGTCTACAGTTTACTCACTGCACAGTCTACTTCAATTATTTTATTCCACTTTATTCTTATTTTTTACTTTTTTTTTCTCTTGACTTGATTATTTATAATTCTACAGGTTGTCATTGAAGGTGGCGAGCTGAGCTCGCAGGGTCGGCAGCGCCATCTCATTGCACTATGGGCAGCCGCCCTTCACGGTCACGGCCTAGGCACGCGGTGCACAGGATGTGACGATCCCCACCGAAGAGGGGGCCTCTGCATGAGGCACAGGATGTACGAGGCATTTGCAACAACGCCTCTTGCTCTTTTTGTGAGTGTGCATTGCAGCACACACACACACACACACACACACACACACACACACACACACACACAGAGGAACAGTGGGCTGAAGGCGAAGTCCAGCAAAGGCAGGAACCCGGCATCCACAGACTGCAAAGCAGGTGGTGGTCACACTGAAGGCCTTTTCAACGGCGGCAGCGACTTCAAAATCCAGAGGTCAGCGAATGGTAAGTCCACTGAGGGAGATTAAATCTGAATCCTATGGTGTAACATGGGCTTTTATAGACATAAGCCACGCCCATTTCTGGCAGGAGCTGACATGCTTGGGTGCGAAGGGACCCGACTGGTTCACACACCTCAGCCACCTCGCCATAGGTTTGTGCAGTTGCCACCCGTCTCCGGTGTGACGACTCCAATCTTTCAAATAATCTTACGAATATCTATTTACCTAATATGACTTAAGACCTGCAATGTTGCCAGAATTATAATCATACACTGTTTGTTCATCAGCCAGAGGAGAACTGGCACCCCGACTGAGCCTGGTTTCTCCAAGTTTTTTTTCTCCATTCTGGCCCTGGAAGAGTTTTGGTTCCTTGCCACCGTTGCCTCTGGCTTTTGGCTTGCTCAGTTGGGGACACCTAAATTTCATCTATATTACCGATCTGCCCGCATTGACACTATATGATACTTGAAATTAGCTGGATAACATCACCGTTTCACCAGAACGGCTGTACAAATTCTGTTGCATTATTTTCCTGTTAACAATGTGAAGTTGCTTTGAAACAATTGGACTTGTTAAAAGCACTATATAAATAAAGGTGACTTGACTTGACTTGACTTGACTTGACTTGACTTGACAGTTTTGAGTGGCATTGTTTGTCTGGAGCTGCTGTGCTGCTGGCGACTACCAACAATCAATCAATCAATGTTTATTTATAGAGCACATTTAAACACAACCAAGGTTGACCAAAGAGCTGTACAAAGTATAAAAGAAAACAGAGTAAAACGAGAAAAAAAAAAGAAGTAAAAGCGCAAAAACAAGCACACAAATAAACAATCAACAGTAAACAAGGAGACCCAAGATAACATACTAAGGAGTGTTAAAGGCCAAGGAAAATAAATATGTCTTGAGGTAAGATTTAAAAGTAAATGGGGCAAGTCTAATATAGGGAGGAAGGCTATTCCAAAGTGTGGGTCCAGCAGTAGCGAAAGCACGATCACCGCGATTTTTAAGTCTAACTCTGGGTACTGTCAATAGGCCACGGTCACGTGATCTCAAATCTCTTGTCGGGTTATACGGAATTAATAGATCAGTAAGATAACGAGGTGCTAGGTCACTGAGGGCTTTATGAACAAATAACAAAATTTTAAAATCAATCCTATATTTGATAGGAAGCCAGTGCAGAGACATTAAAATTGGTGTTATATGATCATATTTTCATTTCCTGTCAAGCAGTCTAGCAGCTGCATTTTGGACCAGCTGCAGACGAGAGATAGAGGCCTGCGAGATACCATAATATAGTGAGTTACAGTAGTCAAGCCGAGATGTTACAAAGGCATGGATTGTGATTTCAAAATTGCTCCTGGATAAAAAGGGCTTAACTTTATTGAGAAGGCGAAATTGAAAGAAGCACGATTTGACAACAGCAGTGATCTGTTTGTCAAATTTTAAACTGGAGTCAAATAGGATGCCCAGATTCCTGGCACATTGTGTATTATACGGGGTGAGAAATCCAAGATCAAAATCAAAGACACTGTTTTCCCTAGGGCCAAACATAATTTCTGATTTATTTT
>CM031952.1:21132148-21144760 GCA_018749465.1 Paracanthobrama guichenoti | reverse complement strand
ACAATCAGGCGTTTCAAGGAGGTCAGAAACAGTGATTACTGATATAGAGAATAACTCCCTTTGGAGTAGACTTTGTGCTTTGTAGGCTTTTTTTTCATGCTCAAGCAGCAATATTACACTAAACAAAGTTGAAAATCTTAAAAAATAAAATAAAATAAAAAGAGAGAGCCGGTTGGTGCTCTTTAAAGGAAAAAACAAGAGTTGAATGATCGATCCTACTTGAGGAAGAGCTGAGATTTGGCCTCCATGAGTTCAACGCCATCACCCTCCTCAGGCTGCAAGGGAAGACCGGCCAACAGTGAAACTACTGCCTCCATACTCGCCTGGTCCAGATCCCTGCATGACATGTTTGAATAAAAACACCATGGAAAAAAAAGAACATGCAATGGACTAAACATTTAATAAAAGCTATGAAACTGCAAAGGTGTTACCGGGTCAGACATTTGATGTCATCGTCCGCGGCTTGATTGGAGGTTCCCATCACCCAGTCCGTGAGGTACTCCACCATTTTATTTCTGTGAAAAGCAGCAAAATTAGACATTCCATAACTTCATGATTCACAAACTAAATGAACACAACAAATCAAGATGACAATAATGTGTTATTTGTGTGAAAAGCAGAGAGTTAGTGAGAGGACGCAAATTAGAGATGGATGAAAATAAAACTTAATACAACAAAAATTAGCTGCTGAAAATTCAGCTTTCCCATCACAGAAATCAATTATATTTTTAAATAAATTAACATAGATAACAGTTATTTTAAATTTCTATTATATTCCACAATATTACTGTTCTTACAGTATTTTTTATCATATAAATGCAGCCTTGGGAATCATAAAAAATACTTATTTCAAAAAATAAAAATATCTCACCAACCCCAGATTTTTGACCAGTATAGAGTGAATTTACCTGAATTTCATCTCTTGGCAGAAGGAAAGGTCATCCCTGCGTTCCATCATCACCTCCACTAGCTGACACAGCCTGGTTTTGATCTGAATGGCATGGACAACATTCCCTAAAATGCGCACATACCTGAAAACGACAGAAAAAGGAGAAAGAGAAAGACAGCATTAAGAAAAATCCATGCAAACGATCCATGCAAATCCAGAGCGAATATTAAAATAGCCATGAATAAGAGCATATGAAAGGGTAAAGTCTTACCTAACCAGGTTGAGCATCATGGTCTCAATGCTGGCTTGACCGAGGTGCTCTGAGCTTCCTTCAGTGTGACTGTCAAGCAAGTTCTTCATGATGGCGATGGTCTGCTCTACAAATAGTGTGTTCATGTCTGTAATGGGAACCTGGAGAAGAAAATGATTCAATTCAATTCACATTTATTTGTACAACGCATTTCACATATTGTTTTAAAGCGGCTTTACAGAAAATGTATGTTTTGTTTGAAAATGTATTACAATTTAGAGTAATCTGTAATCAGAGGGGACTGTGTCCAAGTAATGTTCAAATGGCAGAAATGTACAGATAATATAAATCATGCAGTTAGCTAACATGTATTCATTTAGGAAGAAACAATGAGTTCACTGAAGTAATTAAAGCAATAAGTTGTAATTGTAATGATTACAATATATAGAAAATTTGGCAACAAAGTGATACAACGTTTAAGAGCAAAGGTGCTGATGCTTATGAAGAACATGATAAGATGCTGATAGTGATATTACATTAAATGAAAATAACAAAAATATTCCAGTGATCAATGCATGTCAGAACGTTCTACATTAAATAGATCACTGAGTGCTGAGTGGAGGGTATTTAAAAAGACTGCATAGTCTGGATTGATTTGACAACAAAGGTTTCCTGCCACCTTGTGTCCAAAACTATGCATGACTGCTTTTTAGCCTATTCTAACAATAGATACAACAAATTGCTAAAATTGACAAGCAGTCTACTGCATTACAAATTTTTTATTTTTATTTGAGTGTAATATTAACCATTTCTTTTTAAGATGGATCTTTATATGGATCTCCGAGACTGTTCTAACATGATATATAATCCTATTGTTGCACGTCATAGCTAGCATCTCTTACCGGGCCCTGGGTGTCAAAAAAACGTCCGATGCTGTTGCGTAGTTTGTTGAAGAGCATGGGGTAGAGAGCTGGACTGAGCTCTAGTCCCACAAGGTCTTTGACGTTGGTGCGAATCTGCATGCCCACCTTCTCATGTGTACAGACCATCAGAGACAGCAGACGTTCCAGAAACCTGTTAAGAGACGTCTCGCTGTTCACCTCACAGGAGCCCATGGAGATCATGGAGCCCTTGCGTTCGGTCAGGGGGCCCATGGGAGGGCTGTAGGTGCCTAGGCTAGGGGTGCTGCGCTGCTGGAGACAAACCCCTCCAAGGGCGCACAAGAAACCTGTCATGTTGATCCACTCCTGAGAACAGAGAGAAAATAGTTGGCGAAGGGGCTGTATAACAGGCTAATTAATCTAGTTTGAACTACCTGTCCATCTTCCACTTTGTTTTTCGGGTGGTTGAGTATCTGTTTAGTGGCCTGCTCCCATTTTGCATGCGTGTCTTCCCATGCCTAATATTGAAAAAGATCAAATTTGAGTCAACTAAAGATAAGAGAGAAATTGAAACAGAGCTGCAGTGGGTCTAAATTAGCATTCCTAAAAACTAAAAAATATATACATCTGAAACATATGTGCATATGTAGACACACTAATAACTTCACCTCTATGTTTCCAGCTGTAGGGTGCTTTATCCTCCTTAACAGTGCCATCACTCTTTTCTGAAGTGTGTTGCGTCCTGAATGCACAAATGAGCATAGTTTAAGGTTTTATTTTGTATTGAGACCAAGACTCCTCATCCAAGAATCCATGCCACTAAATCAAAATTTTCACTTCAAATCATTTAATGATTAACTTTTCCCATATCAGCANAGTGCCACATTAGCATCAAATGCTATGTTAATGTCCATAAATAAATAAATGCATACATACACTATGCATGCTTAACATTGACATTTATTTTGCTACAGTACATTTTTCATGGCCAAAAAATAAATATAATGTGTGTAATACACACACACACGCATACATAAACCAACCAATCAGGCATAACATTATGACCGTGAAGACAGGTGAAGTGAATAACACTGATTATCTCTTCATCACAGCACCTGTTAGTGGGTGGGATATATTAGGAAGCAAGTGAACATTTTGTCCTCAAAGTTGATGTGTTAGAAGCAGGAAAAATGGGCAAGTATTTGATTTGAGGATTTGAGCGAGTTTGACAAGGGCAAAATTGTGATGGCTAGACGACTGGGTCAGAGCATCTCCAAAACTGCAGTGGTCAGTATCTATCAAAAGTGGTCCAAGGAAGGAACAGCGGTGAACCGGCGACAGGGTCATGGGCGGCCAAGGCTCATTGATTCTGTGTGGTCCAATCAAACAGACGAGTGTAGCTCAAACTGCTCAAGAAGTTAATGCTGGTTCTGATAGAAAGGTGTCAGAATACACAGTGCATCACAGTTTGTTGCATATGGGGCTGCATAGCAGTCATGGTGCCCATGCTGACCCCTGTCCACCGCCGAAAACGCTCCAACAGTGGGCGCACGTGAGCATCAAAACAGAGCAATGGAAGGAGGTGGCCTGGTCTGATGAATCACATTTTCTTTTACATGACATGGATGGCCCGTGCGTGTGCGTCACTTACCTGGGGAACACATGGCAGCAGGATGCAATATAGGAAGGCGGCATATATATAGTCAATTTTGGGACGTCTGCCATTACATGCATATGAACTTTAATGACATCCCATTCTTAATCCGTAGGGTTTAATATGGAGTTGACCCACCCTTTGCAGCTATAACAGCTTCAACTCTTCTGGGAAGGCTTTCCACAATGTTTAGGAGTGCGTTTACGGGAATTTCTGACCATTCTTCAAGAAGCTCATTTGTGAGGTCAGGCACTGATGTTGGACGACAAGGCTTGGCTCACAGTCTCCATTCTAATTCATCCCAAAGGGTTGAGGTCAGGACTCTGTGCAGGCCAGACAAGTTCCTCCACACCAAACTCACTCATCCGTGTCTTTATGGACCTTGCTTTGTGCACTGGTGCGCAGTCAACTTGGAACAGGAAG
Source organism: Paracanthobrama guichenoti (assembly GCA_018749465.1). Taxonomy (NCBI): domain Eukaryota; kingdom Metazoa; phylum Chordata; class Actinopteri; order Cypriniformes; family Gobionidae; genus Paracanthobrama; species Paracanthobrama guichenoti. The sequence continues at coordinate 21,140,663 of CM031952.1, read as the reverse complement.
GGGCCATCCCCAGTTGGGATCATGAAATTTGTCCAAAATGTCTTGGTATGCTAAAGCAGAGTTCCTTTCACTGGAACTAAGGGGCCAAACCCAACCCCTGAAAAACCACCTCACACCACAATCCCCCCCTCCACCAAACTTTACACTTGGCACAATGCAGTCAGGCAAGTACCGTTCTCCAAGCAACTGTTTGGTAATCCGATGGACGAGTCTGGGTTTGAAAGAGAAGTGTGATTTGGCGACTTCTATGCGCCTCAGCATGCCCTGTGCTCTGTGATTTTACGTGGCCTACCACTTCGTGCCCGAGTTGCTGTTGTTCCTAATTGCTTCCACTTTATTATAATACGCCTAAAAGTTGACTGTGGAATATTTAGTAGTGAGGAAATTTCACGAATGGACCTATCACGGTACCATGCTAGAATTCCTTAGAGCGACCCATTCTTTCACAAATGTTTGTAGAAGCAGTCTGCATGCCTAGGTGATTGATTTTATACACGTGGCCATAAAAGGGATTGGAACACCTGCATTCAATGATTTGGCAATACTTTTGGCAATATAGTGTGTATATATACACAGAGCCCCATCAATAAGATTTTATTCAAAAATAAATGTCTTTTTATCTTTCAATGATCTTCCAGTGTAGTATTTGATAAGAAATTCAGTTAAAAGAAAAAAAGTAAACCTTGGATCACAAGAGCAGTCCATGTTCACGTCAGTGGTACTCAACCTTAGTTTGGTGTTCCACAAGTTTAAAGCTAGCAGTCTGATTCCCTATCACAGAGACGGTTAACCACTAACCTGTAGCCATCATATTGCTGACGGAGGCGAGCTCTATAAAGGTGTTGTAGTTGGGCAGGACCGTGTGGACGGGCAGCTCGTCCACACTGCAGCGGATGTCCGCCTCTTCACAGAGATGCCGGAAGCAGGACATGGCCACCAGCACAGCCTCTGCGTCAGGGCTCCACAGGAAGGTGTAGAGACACACCTCCAGCTTGGTCTGAGCCTGTTTGCTGATGGGGATGAGACTGCCCTGTGTGGCACACTCCTGCAAACCAACAGAACAAATAAGACAGAGTGAGCATTTTTATTTTTGGCTAGATTTCCAATTTCAAATTATAATTTACAAAAATAATTGATGCAGATTTACTGTTAATATCCAGAGAATTAAAAATTTCAAAAATAAATGATTGCCCAAAAAGTCTAAAAAAGTGCTTCTACAAAAGGCGACATTCTATGAAATATTGTTCAAACATCACATTTTAAAATGTAAAGACATAATCCATAAAACTAAAGAGCACAGAACCACAGGTTCTAATTAAAATAAAAGTACCTGATATCAGTTATGAAAATGGTTTACCTTGTTCTTTAAGAGAAACTTGTTCCTGCATATGAGAATCTCCCTGAGCCACTTTAGTATCTCTGTACTGTTGATCATCTGGTGTCCAATCAGCTTCTTACAGATCAGAAATAAGACCTGAGAGCTAAGAGGAGAATAAAGAGAATATAGTAAGATAATCTTTCCACTTACCAACTTAACCTTAAACAACCGTAACGACATGCCCACCTGATGTCCCAGAAGGTCTCAATGGGTGCGTCAGGGTTCCATAGCTCAATGGTTTCTGGCTGATGTAAGACCAGTAATGCCTGGGAGAGAATGAGCAAATCAACTGTGTTAATGTCTAATAAAGCTGTAACTGTGCACCTGTCTAATAACCTGTCTTTGGCGTTTCCATGGTTTCTAAGGAAGTAAAACCAGAAATCAAGGGTAGCACGGATATGACGTCATTGTTTTTTTTGTTTTTTTAAGTCAACAAAATATATAATACTGTTCTAGTGGTTTGGCTTTTGGATATTTTAAAGTCTTACATATTGTGCCTTTAAGTGGTACTTCACCACTGGCAAAATAGACTTTCAACTTTTGAACTTAAAAAAAATGCACTGGGCACATTTCTGGGCATATTGCTGTCCACTCCCACTCTGCTATGGATACACTTACCAGAGTCAAATACCGCCTTGCTTTAGTAGGATATACTTAGCAAACTTTTTTGTCATAATAGTCTGTCGACTTGTATTGTTCACAAATTCAAAGACTAAACATTTAGCGGGAGTGGCATTGTAGGCAGTGACTAAAGGCTTCAAAGAATCGTATATACGGAGAGAACGCCATGACGGAAAATCATAAAAACCTGGCTTTGTATTGAACATTTCAAACTGGATGACCATGAACACAGTGTTTTAGGCCCAAGGGGGAACTGAAAAACGTTGCGTACAGGTAAGAAAGATGTTGCCATAGAGTTCCATTTTTATCATAATGCTCTTTAAAGAGCAGACATAGTACAATACTAGTTAATAACCCTCTGTCGATCTGACTAGTTGTCATGAAAGCCCTGGAGCGGTCAAAAGTCTTACTTTTGGTGACAAATGAATATGAATTTCTCAGGCCAGCTAACACAGATAATGAGTAAACATTGTTCATTTACTTAGACTACTGACACTGTAACAATACAAAGTGTGTTGAAAATTGGCCAAGTTAGACTTATTTCATTTTTAGTAATTGTAGTACTTTCGTTTTCAGTTATAATCAAATATTTATATTTAATTTTATTTCAGCTTTACTTAAATGAACAAAAGCAAATGTTTAATACATTGCGTAGTAGTGAGGGATACTATGCATGAAAGATGGAAAGAGGTACAAATAATAAGAGAGACAAAGAGTACAAAGAAACAAACAGTCTTACCTCCATGGCTTCCTGGGAATGCTCAGCACTGTGGGTGAGGGGAACCAGCTGAACCAGACCTTTGATGAGCTCAGCTGTGCTATTCTGAATCTCTTGACCAGGTTTCCCTGGGTTCTGTTGGTGTGAAAATGCAATTAGTAGAGTCAAATTTGATCAGAATCATCCTTAAACTACAACTATGCTGCTAAAGTTACATGTAGACAGGCACACATGCAATTTTATCCAAAAATCACAATTCACATCAAATCATGTTAAGGGTGTGAAAAACAAAACAAGTTCTCTTAAAATAATTAATAATTAATAATAAATAATAAAGAATGATAAATCCTAATCTGGATAATCCAGGATTTAAACCAATCACAAAACATTTAGGCTAGAAAACACAAACACTGTTTGATTACAGCTTCTTATGAGAATTAAAGGAGCAGCAGGTCAAAGGTGACGTGTTTAGCTGTTTAAAATACTTTCTCCAATCCTAGCGGAATATGCAGACAACTGTAAGTAAGCTAACTTCCTTCAATACAAAAGGTGACGCATTATAACAATATAAACAGAATCTAAATGATTATATATTCCATATTACTGCCCTATACTCACATGCAGCATTAGTTTGGGGTCAGCATGGATGAGTTTGACCAGCGCCAGCAGCAGAGAACGCGAGTCAAGGTCTGTGGACTTCTCTTTGAACTTTAAACTAGTTGTCATTTTCTCTTTGAATGTCAGACTCTGTGAGGAAAAAAAAAAAAAGACGTGCTATTATATACCTAACTGTATGAATGATAATGTGTCTCAGAGTTTAGAATTGTCTTACAGATGTCATCCTCAGAGGTGGATGGGCACTGAGACTCTGAATTACTCGGCCCAGTGTGTCTGCAAACATGGTGCGCAGTTCTCCTGAGTAGCAGTAGATGGCATCAATCTTCGGCCACCAGTCCAGATGAGACTAGCAGGAACATGAACGTGAAATATTAATAAGCAATAAACAGCTAAATTAAAAGCACACATCTGTAGCGAGACAACTCACAGTGCTGTTTTCACTGAATGTGATTTCATTGCTGGAAGTTTCAATAAGGCTTTATAACGGATGGACCCCCCTAACATTATTGGTGGGTTGCGTAAAATCTATTTTTAAGTATCTTATTAAATCACTTTATGCTGCTGCTCATTTACATAATATTTAAATATTATAATATATAATAATTTGCATAATATAAAAAGTTACTTTCGCATTGCTGAACAGTCAACTTTTACTCTGCTGTTGGATATTAACTCTCATTACAAATTAATGACTTTAGAGCACTGCAAATCACTTCATATGAACGGCCATAAAGAGATCATACTTACATTGGTGATAATTTTGTGCAGTGAGTTGACCAGGACGAAATGGAAGGTAGGAGGAGAAGTCGAGGCAAGACATACCTAGTAAAGAAATTTATTTAAAAAAAATAATCACATAGATGTGGCATTGATTTTACATCTAGCCAGTCGAGAAAATCATGCACCTTGAGTATAGCTGTTTCTATCCACCTATTTTTATGTGCATTTTGGGATATTGCATTAACGCTGGATGGAAATGCCAAGATGCGTATAAAATCTAAAATTGTGGATAAAGAATAAGAATCAATAAGACGTGCATAAACTACGACTGAAACACATTTACCAAATAAATACCTCAATGCGCAACAGAGGATGTGATTGGATGCCTAGACTAAACAGTGGACCAATTTCATTGTATAGGATCTCAAATGTTGATTTGATGATTCTGAAATGCCTGGGACAAAGTCTGTCATCAAAATTATTTGGTATAATGACCTCCCAGAACTCTCTCACACGATTGCACTCCCAAACACCTGTCATGATGTGACATCTGAACGCAAGTCATTTATGATGTAGGAAAAAAGTGTCACAGTGTCTTCCCCGATTCCAGCAATGTCTATTTTTAATTTAGATATTTTGCTGCAATTGCGTTCTCTTGAACACCTGGGATGGAAACATAGCTATGTTGACTAGCTCACTACGGTGTGATGATAATAATATTAAAACTTGGGTTAGTGATGATCTCTTATTTGCTACAATGACCTGCCGGTTGTATATTCTGTATATAACTGTGTATGTGACAAATAAAACTCTTGAATCTTGAATCTTGACCTTGCAACATGCTGGACAACATAAAATTCAGTAAATGAGCTTACCTTAAAATGCTGGTTGTTACGAGGATTGACCCGATAACATGACACAAAGCAGTCGATCATCAAATCCACATCAGCACTCTGGCAGCCCGCACCCCTCGAAAACGGCTTAGTGGGGTTAAAAAGAAGACCCTGAGAGAAAAGAGTTACACACAATGAGCAATACAGAAATGAACTTCCACTGCTCTGTACTTATTCACTGAGAAAAATGCCCTTCTTGCCTTAAGGTCCATGACGATGGACTGAACTAGGATAAAGATTACAGAATTGTCCTCCCAGTTGATGTAGGTGCAGGCTTTGCAAAGTTTGACACATGCAACGGCCGCACTCTCAGTCAACTGTTTGCTGCCACTGTGTTGTCCCAGAGCCTTCCGTAGACTTTCAACAAATGACTTCTGTTGAAGACAACAAAACAGCTTGATTTGTCTGCAAAACACTGAGCAGATATAGCAGTCAGTGTAGTTCAATGTGTGAACTCTGACCTTGTTAGCTTTCTCCTCCCCCCCTACTTCTTTGGTGATGCTCTGAGTGATCTCTGGACAGAGAATGAGGAGGATGATCTGTAACGGCCACACAGCAGCCTTTCTCTTTGCGCTCTCTGCAAAACTGTCCACCAGGTCGAACAGTCTTTCTGCACAGTCTGCATACACAGAAACGCAGTTTAACTTCTGTCAGAACTAAACATGGACTTCATCAAACAATCTCAATTTAAAGAAGTCAATTTGGATATTAACTATTGTGCCACTCACCGGCCATGTCAGCTTGGGGCCTCTGATAGAGCATAGTGAACTCATCAGGATAGTGTTCAACCCAGTTCCAGAAGGCCTGACACACATATATCAGATATATTTACTATTATTACCTTCCATATGATAGTAATATATAGGCATTTTAATCTATTGTACTGTTTACAAAGCACAAACCTTTTCCAAACTGCTGATTACTGCAAGCTGGGCTGGCTTTTTCAAAGATTTGAATTTAAGTACTGTTTCTAAAGGGAATATACAGGAAGTTATCAAGCAATACAAGACTATATATTTATTTAAATCACTGCCTTTGTGGTTTAATACTTGCACTGTGCCATATTGCGATTCTGATTTTAACTGTGCAGCCCTAAATTACCCATACAATTTGTCACCAATAACACATTTTCAGAATACTGAAGCAAAACAAAATCTATAAAATATAGCATGCTTTACCTTGTAGTAGTCTTTTTAACTTGGAGCAGTCTACATTGATGTACTGGATAAGCTCAATGTCATGGACATCCACTGTGTCCTCTGTACAAACTGTGAGCTCCTGCAACCTATGTGAAGACATTGGTACATTAACGTTAATAATTTGTGAAGACATTAACTGGTCAACTTGTAGTTAACTATGCAAAACCCAGGCCAGAATTAATACTAATCACAAAGACTTATACCGATCTGGCATAACATTATTATGACCACCTTCCTAATATTGCCAAAACAGCCCTGACCCGTCGAGGCATGGACTCCACTAGACCCCTGAATGTGTGCTGTGGTATCTGATGTTAGCAGCAGATCCTTTAAGTCCTGTAAGTTGCGAGGTCTCCATGGATCTGACTTGTTTGTTTGAGCACATCCCACAGATGCTCGATTGGATTGAGATCTGGGGAATTTAGAGGCCAAGTCAACACCTCAAACTCTGTGCTCCTCAAACCATTCCTGAACCATTTTTGCTTTGTGGCAGTGCACATTATCCTGCTGAAAGAGGCCACAGCCACCAGGGAATACCGTTTCCGTGGCAGGATCCAAGGTTTCCCAGCAGAATATTGCCCAAAGCATCAAACTGCCTCCGCCGGCTTGCCCTCTCCCCATAGTGCATCCTGGTGCCATGTGTTCCCCAGGTAAGCGACGCACACGCACCTGGCTATCCCGGTGATATAAAAGAAAATGTGATTCATCAAATCAGGCCACCTTCTTCCATTGCTCCGTGGTCCAGTTCTGATGCTCACGTGCCCACTGTTGGTGCTTTCGGCGGTAGACAGGGGTCAGCATGGGCACCCTGACTGGTCTGCAGCTATGCAGCCCCGTACGCAACAAAATGCAATGCACTGTGTGTTCTGACACTTTTCTGTCAGAACCAGCATTAACTTCTTGAGCAATTTGAGCTACAGTAGCTTGTCTGTTTGATCGGACCACACGGCCCAGCCTTCACTCCCCATGTGCATCAATGAGCCTTGGCCGCCCATGACCCTGTCGCCGGTTCACCGCTGTTCTTTCCTTGGACCACTTTTGATAGATACTGACCATTGCAGTTTTGGAGATGCTCTGACCCAGTTGTCTAGCCATCACAATTTGGCCCTTGTCAAACTCACTCAAATACTTATGCTTGCCCATTTTTCCTGCTTCTAACAGATCAACTTTGAGGACAAACTATTTGCTTGCTCCCGATTATATCCCACCCACTAACAGGTGCCGTGATGAAGAGATAATCAGTGTTATTCACTTCACCTGGTCATAATGTTATGCCTGATCAGTGTATAATAGGCTTACAATCTTTACAATAAGAAAGTTTTATTAGTTATTATAGGGTATTTTTGGGACAGATTCACACATTGAAAGCGGTCCTAGAACAAAGCCCTGTGGAACCCCCAGTGTGTTAGAGGTACCTGGTGGAGATACGACTGAAGACAGCATTGAAGTTGTTGCAGCTGAGAGAGAAGAGCACGGCAGAGGCGGAGCTGCGCAGCTGAGCGGCGTGCTGCTGGCCCTCACGGTACGAGTGCAGGAAGTGACAGATTTCAGGCAGCAACTGTTTTACCAACATGGCCTCGTCCAGCCTCAGGCAGTCCTTCGGTTGCTGATGATGCACACAAACACACAGTATACTTTATTATTTTTATTCTCTTTTTTTACTGTGTGCATATACTGTGTTTTAAATGCTAATTCTTATTGTGTACATTATTTTACAGCTGTGGTCTGTTGTCTTTATAAAATACATACAAGCATAAAAATGGGGTTGTCTATAGGTGGCTAACATTTGTCAAAATGAGGAGAATGACTTATGAAAATATTAAGCAAGCAGTAAACCGGACTAAAACTACAGCGAGTTGAAAGCACTTCAGGATCAGCAGCAAGCAGGAAAGGGGGAAGAGAACAGAAATGAAATCCAATAACAAAGCATCCCGCTAACACATTAGTGGATCAATGCACTGCACGCATACTGGGTCAAGCTAAACACCCTAAATGTGTAACAATAATGGCAGAGGGGAAGTTCTGTACTATAGGGCAAAAATTAATGACTGCCAAAACTAGTTCATGAAAAAAAAAACATAGTCGTCTTGAAGCTTCTCAAATTTTAGTGAAAGAATTGAATCCTGAACAGCAGTAAACTGTATTTTCTGTAAGTTTACATGCCCATCTCAATGACACAAAAGGAAGTTATATAAAAAGCAAAAACAAAACCAAATGCACAGGACAGAGAACAGCTGTGCAGCATCCGGTTAAGCGAAAATTCATAATCTATACAGGAAAATCCAGACGATCTCAAGACGAGGAAACACCTGCAAATGTAATAATCTCCTGACAGGGCCGCTTCAGAGCCCTCTGTCTGGGAGTAAAA
>CM031952.1:20949516-21067016 GCA_018749465.1 Paracanthobrama guichenoti | reverse complement strand
TGTCACATGGCATTTTTCTCTTTTAAACACTCTCTATATGCAATTACTTAAAGGTAAACGTTATGAATACATTATCAGTGGTCCTTGCTGTGCTATCTGCATGCATCTGAATAATCAATCATGGTAGTGCCGAGATGCGTAATGAGCTGAGCCCAAAGAAATGGAAACTCACAACTGCACTTGCGCTATATATCTTTGCTAAATTAGACCACAATGTTTAAATTGGATTATTTTGTTAACCGAAACTGCATTTTGATATTCCAAGTTTTAATACTGAAGTAACCGACTTCCTCATAGCATGATGAAACCAGCTAAAATGGAGATTTTGGGATGCTTTTCAAAACTTTGTGTCGCCAGTCGTACATCAGGGAACAGTCATCAGATCTGTAGTACAAAGGAAACCCCTCCGGGCCCTTCCGAGATCCAGCCAGTCTGCTGGGAATCACTTGCAATCCATTTCATTTTTAAAGATTGTCTTACGTCGGTCCTTTTATCTTTAAAGCCCTATGGGCCTTCTTACCAAACATACATCATTTACAGAATGAAAAACATTGTAAGGAAAAGGCCTTTGGGAGAGACTGAGCTGTGAATTATAGGAGTAGCATTGCTTCTGTTGTTTGCCTGTCATTCCAGTACAAAAACAACTGTGACACTTTCTAAATAAGTGTGAATTAGTATTATAACACTCTAAGTCGAGCATTCAACTTTGTAGAAAAAACAGAACATAAAAACAGAACTACTAATCATATTTGTGTCAGAATTGTTTTATTCTCTAGAATGCCATATTTTAATAAATAATGCTAGCATGTTAGTTTCACGTTGTTGTCATTTTGGGAATAATTTGATTATTTTATCTCTTTTAATTAGAAAATGTGCACAAATGGAGATCAGTATTTTGTGAAAAGCACTAAAATGACCCAAACTCAGCAAAGTGCATGATAGCAATCTCAATAATGCCTCATAGTGATCTCCTGGGTTTCTTTCTTCACTGCAAGAAATAGTAAATAGTTCATTTTCTATCCATTTTGAGAAGAAAAAGCATTTGCTGAACATTTATTGCAACACAAATCACTGGAAAGAAAGATGACTCCATGTACTTCGGTTCATTACTTTTGTGAGTCTGCTGATTAAATTCAGCTTCAAAATATCTCATTTTAATATCATAGGACAATTCCCTCAGACTTTATGTACAAAATAAAACAAGAAAACGTAATACATCTTCAGTGGACTGAGAGCTAGGATATTTGATTGACATTTTCAGTTCTTACACATATTTAAATTAAATATAAACACAATATTACAATCAAAATAATTTTTAATCACACATTTAAATAAAAGCAAAAGTTGTGCCCATTCTACATGCCTTAAATATATACATTAAAGTGTTATTTTTTTTTTTTTTTTTGTAATTTACAAATTTAGCAAAATGCACTGTGGTTCATAGTAATCCATTATGTCTCTATCTGCACTGGTAGTGTCCACACCACTGTCATAAACACAATGGATCGAGAATATGAACAGATATCATGTTGTGGTGTCATTCGTCTGAAACGGAAGGGCAGAAGCTGCCTTGACTTCCACAGAAAGATCCTCAGTTTCAGAAGTAGAGATGCTCCATCAAACTTCATTTGTTCTTCAAGCTGAGAGGGAAAGCAAAACAGATTTGCCTGTCATGACTTTGCTTTGGGTAATGTTTTTTTTTTCCTTTTCATTTTAGTCATTTAGTCATTTTTTTTGTTTATGAAAATCGTACATTTTTTATCATGTCTTTTACCTTTTACCAGTCCAATTTACTGGCTAAAAAAACGTAAAAACCCAAACCTTTTTCATTGCTTAAAGTTGTATAATATTTAGGAGGATCAATATAATATACTTAACCTATGTTTTCAGTGGTGTACAAAGACCTTACATACGTTATGCTTTTATTACCTTAGAATGAGCCATTTCTACCTAGATACACCGCGGGTCCCCTTACAGTGAAGTCAACATTTGGCGCCATGTTTCTACAGTAGCCCTGAATGGACAAACTGCTCTACAGAGCGCTAGTCACTCTCTGCTGTCTCAGACGACAACATCTTTGTCCTGTGTCGGCCACCGTAGCTTCTCTGTGCTTTGTAAGGGAGGGGTGAGCGGTTGCAATTTGCAACCCCACCGCTAGATGCCGTTAAAATTTACACACTGAACCTTTAACTGTTCTATTCCGTATCGATCTGGGAACAGGGAACAGTTTGTAATCGTACCAGTGTTGTAGTACTCGAGACTCAGACTCGGTCTTGGACTCAGTCTCGAGACCATATTTGAATGGTCTTGGTCTTGTCATGGACTCGTGTGCATTTGGACTTGGTATTGACTCTTACTCGAACATATTAGGAATTGGACTTATTCCAGAGTACACTTGAGTCCCATTCAAAATATTTCATGATTATTACTGTATGTTAATTCTTTAAATTGATGTTTGACTGACACGGCCAATGATTGGTGATTTTCTTGTGCACAACTGCGCATGACTTGAGACTAACTTTTAGTGCAAAGACTCCCACCAGGTTCTCTCCCACACCTGTGACCCATCTGCTCTCACTTCTATTTTACGTCCACCTGCCATCCACCTGTAGTGATCCCGCTTTCCAGAAAGTCACATTGCTACATTATTTGTCTCAACTGTCATTTTAATATATTTACTGTTTACACAGTAGGACAGAAATGTCACAGAGAAAAACAAATCTTGTTTAATTAAATGATAAAATGAATCGGATCTGTATTAATTTTATTATTTAATGACAGATGACAGTCTCGACACTGAGCATCTCCGCCCAAAAATGTCTGACAGAAGGCCGCCCGCCCTCTCTCCCTCCGGCACATTCACATTGCTTTAAAAAGGCAGCAGTTTTTCTGCAGTCACTCTGTGCACTCCCTCCGTAACTAAAAAGTTAATCAAATTAAGTTCTAATGTTGTTTGTGGATTTTCTCTGGTCTCGGTCTTGACTTGGACTCAAGCCTCTCTAAACTTGGTCTTGACTTGGACTCAACACTCTCTGGTCTCGGTCTTGACTTGGACTCAGCCCTCTCTGACCTCGGTCTCGACTCGGACTCAGCCCTCTCTGACCTCGGTCTCGACTCGGACTCGGCCCTCTCTGACCTCGGTCTCGACTCGGACTCAGCCCTCTCTGAACTCTTTTATGTTGAAGTGTTTCCTGTTTCTTGTGCTATGTGTGTGCTTGCGTTTCTTTTGTGTTTTGTCAGGCGTTGTGTCTTTGCTGTAACTTGTTACTGTCCTGAGTTTCCCGGCCTGTTCTGGCTACCCTATGTTTGTGTATCTTGTGGATTACTACTATTAAATCATACTGCACATGGATCATCTTCTCTGCCTGCTTCTTTGACTATCTCAACCATTACAGAACGACTGACCAAATCACAAGAGAAACACAAGCACTATATATACACAGGGAAAACTAGTGCTGCGTTCCAGGCAGGTTTTTGAGCCCGTAAGTCACGACTTCAAACCACGAGTCATGACTTTGTAGCGTTCCAGACAAAGTCACGCCAAACTGCCTGAGCGCAAGGAATTGTGGTAGCATAATTGTGTAAGTGACGTCAGAGCGTGTAACTGGGAGTACATCGATCTAGTATGAGTTCACGGGTGGGAAGTCACAGGTTTGACTGCCGTTCCAGTGCACTTTCACAGGTAGAAGTTTAGAAAAACACGGGTTGCCTGGAATGCAGCATAGCTTAACAAGATAACAAGGGTGTGGTAAATGGGAAACACCTGGGGAAACTAATCAACATGAAAAACTACAAGAAATACAAAACATGGCACAAGAAACAGGAAACACTTCAACATAAAAGTCCAGGAATCCACAAGGGGAATATGTGACAGAGGAACACAGGCTGGGGTCATGACACATACAAACTATCCTATTCAACAAAATCGTAAAATAGTTAAGTTTTGCATAGTTTGTACATTGTTACAGTATGTTTTACACACTGTTCCCCAGCTAGCTGCTTGCCTTACAATGTTTGTGTGAAAGCATTTGTATATTTTTATGTATAGGTCAATTATTTATAGTATATTTATAGTCAGACACTCTCAGTAGGTTAGTTGTTTATAGGTTTATACTGTCTGTATTTATGTAGCATCATGGTTCTGTGAGGCGCGACATTTCGTTCCACTGTATGTCACCACATGTAGCGGAATGACAATAAAGCTCGACTTGACTTTATGTGCTTCGTGTGAACTGTGAACTCAAAAAACACTTTGTCATTTAACATTTTCATTGGTAATTTCATTAACGCTGAATGGAAGGGCGTGTGATTAGTGACCCAAACAGAACTCCGGCAGTGACACTCATTGCTCTCGCATTGATCCGTCATTGAATTTCCAAATCCGGCGTTCGGTACAAAGCTGGCAGCAAACGCTCAATTGACCCGAGTTCCAGAGATTCGGACACTGGCCTCCGGACAGATTTCTGACTCCTTGCACTCAGTCAAATTATTAGTTTAAATGCGTTTTAAAGGTTAATGGAATGGGGATATAAAGATGAACATACTGGAACACAAAAAGCATGATGGTGGCAAACGACCAAATCCCCTGCTCTGTTTGGCAGCGTTTACTGAGGTAAGTAGTTCAAAGGGAGTGTCTAAGCACCCCTGACTAAACATGCTTACTGAACATATGCATAAGCTTTCGTTTCAAGCCCTGCATGCATGAGGGCCCGCGTTCCCAACCAAAGTCGCGTATAAGACATAGGCATATACCCTAAAATGACATTTCCACTTTAAATTGTTTTACATTTTGAAAACAATGGAGCACAAACTGGTTTGGTAACGTGATAACTTAATTCCTCTATCATTTAATAAAATGTTGTAACAGTTCACATTAGAGGTGTTTTGTTTGTGAACAAAACTGTTTTTTAATCAATCTTATGAGTGAACCAATCATTCTTGTTCAGGTCTTCAAAGTTTTATTTTATTATGAGCACTGATTTAGTGCTCAATTATCATCTAGTGTTGGTGCTCAGTTATTATGGACCAAGTACCGAAGGTGCATATAGGCATTTATTGTATCCATTGGCAGCCGCCTTCTTCCGCTCTTGAGTCTATGACAGCCCATAGAACCGCTTGCGGGAAAGTTTGGCACACTGATAGAGGACGGTCTGAATATTAACCATAGCAAATTTGGAGTCTCTAACTCAATCCTTCTAGCGCCACCAACTGTCCAAAGTTGCACTCACTTCTATGCTAATAACTTTTGAACCTAGATATCATGTCTTTTGAGGGCTAGAAACAAAATTCTGTTTTCCTCTGACTGACTTCAGACCATTCCAACAAAAAGTTATGGAATTCAAGTTCAAACCGTTCTCGGATAACATGCAACCTAATTCAATGAAGAGTACACCAAAATGAACACGAGGCTATATCTCTGCAACTATATCTCTATATCTCTCTATATCTTTTAGCGTATACTGACCAAACTTGGTGTGTTATGACAACCATGACCTGAGGCTACCTGCACAGTTCCGGCGCAGTGCCACCTAGTGGCCAGGAGATATGAAAAATGGCTATTTTTGCTTATAACTTCTAAACGGTTTGGCCAAAAATCTGGTCTCTTTGCAGCATGCCGAACGATACCCAATTTTCTCATACCGGCCATTTTGGTCGTCGGCCATTTTTTATTTTGTCCTAAAAGGCTATATTTTAAGAACGCATTAGTGTTTTGTTATGAAACTAGGTATGTGTTTTCGGCACCATGACCTGACAGTTTAAGCAATGGCCACCTTGTGGCTAATGATTAAATGACTTTTGATTAAATTAGCCTATTGTAATGAAACTTAATAGATTCTTAATAGACTCCTTGGGTCATGCCAAGAACATAGATACCAATTTTGCCATAGCCAGCAGAACTTCCTGTCTGAACTTTTTCGAACTCCTCTTAGCACGTTGGTCTGATTTTCACCAAAATCGAATCGTAACATCTTCAGAACATAAAAAGTATTGGATTTCATGTTGATAGAAGAAACCGTTTATCGTATACTGCATCGACAACGTTGAGGCATGATGCCAAAAATGACTGCTGTATCTCTGCAATGCTTTGGCACATTGAAACCAAACTTTGCACATGTCATTGTCACCTTACTCTGACCACATCACATCAATTTGACCACAGCACCACCTATTATCAAAATCATATTACTAGTGACTATATTTGGGATCTTTCAGCAACTTTGCCTGAAATAATCTTAATATGTCTTTAAGTGCTCATTGTTGCACTTGGTCTGATGCTCCCAGCCATGCTTGCATGACTTATGTTCTTTGTGCTTGACCCCCATAATTGCTGCTTGCAGCTATATTTTTCAATTATAATTATTGGTGCTTAATTATATTATAATGGTTCTTATTATTGAATGTTACAATGTTGAAAACAGTTTTTACTTAATATTTTGGGTTATACTATATTTTATGGTGACATTGTTGCAGTGTAATTACACAAACAATTACTGAGTGATATTAACTACTGTACTTACTATAGGTTTGGGTTGGCTTGGTTTAGGTTAGTTACTTCTAATTATGCATAATTTACTGTTATTACTACAGTAAGTAAATGTAGCAAGTGTAACTAAGTCACCTTAAAATAAAGTATTACCATTTTTGTGGAAACCTTGACAGACTACAACTGTTTTCAACATTGAGAATAATAAATGTTTCTTGAGCATCTAATCATGATATTAGAATGATTTCTAAAGGATCATACGACTTGTAATTATGCTGAAAATGTCAGATTTGCATCACAGAAATAAATAACACAATAGTAATATATTAAAATAGTGATGTGACTGTATAGTCTTTGAGATTAATCTCCAACAGTTGACATGGTTATTTTTGTTTGGTTATGATTTTAATTAATCAAATCATTAAGTATGATGTAACCAAATATAGTCTGAAACTACAAACAAAATTCAAGTGTTGATGATTAGTATTCATTTCCCCTAAAGCCTCTCTCTCTCTCTCCCAAGATTCAGCCGCATTAAATCATCAGCTCCTAAGATATCTGAGCCTCAGGGTCCCATAGATTGAGGGCCGTCCTTGTGTACGCTCATCGTAGCTTCTTCTTGTGCATGCTTATGAACACGTAGGGCGAGAGGGTGGAATAATGCCACTGCGTGCCATTCTGTGACAGCTTGGGCACGCCTGCCGGTTCCCATCATGCATCTCACGTTCCTTCTCCTTTATCTCTACCTAATTAACATTCCTTACAGCCCAGCACGCTATGCTCTGACCTTGCCTGCTCTGATGCAGCCTCCGCATGGAAACTGTGGCCTGTACGGTACCGTAAGGACATGGTCCAGTCATGCGGAAGATTGATTCAGAGCAGATATTGATCGCGTATACGACATCCATTAACTTCTCTAGCATTAACACAATGCAAGTTAACATTGTTATGCTCTTGCGTATTAGCACTTTACAGTGTCCACATTACAGCGATTACATGTCAGTACAATTAATAACAATAGTACCTAGATTTGAATTCCCTGAAGGAAATACTAGTGCTTGTACTACAATAAAATAACAGTATTATAAATTACTACATATAGACCTTATGTAGCCACGCCCCTTTTCAGCACTGCGCTTGTTGTGTTCTGTCTTCCGGTTTGTATTTCCACAGCATGATGGTAAGATCTTACGGATTTATGAATGAACCGCTCGTTTAAAAAAAAAAAAAAAAAAACCAATATGGCTGGACAAATGTGTGTGATTGGTAAACTGCTATCACGCCCTTACCATAAGCGTGAGTTTTAACACACAACTAACTTAACTCAGCCAGGCCTCGCCCCCTTTTTTGTGTGTATGTCTTAGCTATGTAAGCTTGTTTCCACCACGGAATAAAACAATTTAAAAGATAATTGCACTTTTTATCTCATAATTGCGAGGTTTTTTTTCCCTCAGAATTGTGAGAACCCGCAATTCTGAGAAGAAAAAAAAGTTTATAACTCACAATTCCGACTTTATAACGCAACAATATTTTTATATCACACAATTCTGATTTTATAACTCCAAATTGCCAGTTATAAGGTCAGAATTGTGCGATATTAACTCGTAATATGTTGGGGAAAGTTACTTTGAAAAGTAATGCATTACAATATTGAGTTATTCCTTTAAAAAGTAATTACGTTATTATTTAGTTACTTTTTAAGAATGTTATTTTTGCATTACTTTTTCTCACTTAGGCTGGACTTTTGTGTTTTTTTAATAACAAAAAAGTTCTATTTTGAAATAACAAGCCTCAGGCTGAAGGAAATGCAAATTCACACGTGTACAGTAGAGGGCGCAACTCTAACAAACCTTTTAGCTGTGCTGCTACTCTGGATAATGGAAGAATATGACGCAGAAGAAAACAGTTTAACACTTCAGTAAAAACAAAAATCTAATTTTATGTATATAAAAATAATTTTTGCTTATGGTTTAACTGAATCATCGAAGATCAGCAGCAAGGACACTCATCAATAAAGTGAGATAAAATGCATAAAAATGTTTGTTTTATTTAACATTTAATTATTAGAGGTTTGCATAGTATTCTGATTTTGCATTTGACTGATTTCACCCATTTTGAGGAAAACAAAATTTTTGTTTGCAAGTGAGATTAGTAAATGCCTGCTCACATTTAGTCTAGAACTACAATAACCATCATGTTTACACACAGCGCACACAACGCCTCTGCACTTATGATTTTTCTCAACATTGGGATGAGAGAGCTGTCAGTCAATAAATGGGAGAACAAAGTAACTTGCGTTACTTAATTGAAAAAGTAACTCAGATATTTTGTTGTAAATTTTAAAAGTAACGCATTACTTTACTAGTTACTTACTAAAGTAATCTGATTACGTAACTCAACTTACTTATAATGCATTACCCCCAACACTGCTCAGAATTGGACTTTATAATTAGCAAGTGCGAGTTTATATCTAAGCTTATTTAAGTCTGAATTGTGAGATAAAAAGTCGCAATTACCTTTTTATTTTTTATTTAGTGGCGGAAAACAAGCTACCATACTAGGGCGGTAATTATTTAAATGAAGAATATTGTGATGTGTTCGTTCCTAGAAGAAAACTCAAGACTACAGTCGAGTTCAGAAACTGATACGGAGAATAACTCCCTTTGGAGTAACTTTGTGCTTGGTAAGTCACTGAATCATTCGCCAACCTGTCTTATTATGCTTTATTAAAATTTGCGTTTTGATTTGTTACTGTATAGATATATTTTCTGCTATATTATCATTATGTGATTCACAGCTGGTTTACCTTTTGATTGTTGCCTTTTTTGTGTTCAAGATGAGATGTGATGGCTGAAACTCACTTGTTCTGATGTTTGGAGCCCTGCAGATGTGCGTGGTATTGTGCCACGGAGTTGAGCGTGACACTGCAAACCTCACATGTGTGACTCCGCTTCAGGCCTAAGAGCATACATAAATATATACACATCTATTAGACTAGAACTGAACCAACAGCAAATTATCTCAAATCTTCTCTCAGGGTAATATAAGGACTTCTTTAGACAAACACCAACAGACATCTAGAAACATGAGAATTCTCTTCACCGTACATGAACCACATGAAGTAAATTATCATACAGCCCGAATACACCACATTGGTATTCTTTCTTTCCATAACGGTAAATTTGTGTACATTTTTCACTCCAAAATCAAACGATAAATTATATTTTACTTAAGGGCACCTATTATGCAAAATTCACTTTTACATGGTGCTTGAACATAAATGTGTGTTGGCAGTGTGTGTACACAGCCACCCTATAATGGTAAAAATCCACCCACTCCTTTTTTTTTAATCCCCATAAATCATAATCAGTGTCTCAGAGCAAGCCGTTTGCGGATTCCTGGTAAAGTGATGTCACATTTTACAGGCCTCGCCCAAGTGTTGATGGACACTGCTGCATTAGCATAGACCCCGCCCTCAGAGAGCTGTACACAGTCCGTCATGTTTATCTCCTCGCCAGAGCATTTAACAGCAGCATTCAAGTTAGAAATGTGTTCTTAATAAAGCTACTGAAGTTCATTCAGTCAAGAGCAGTGAGTGATTTTTCTGTTTATCTTATGTTGTTTGATTCATATTAACAGCAGCTATAGCAATAGGTACTGTATATTACACTGCTTTCACTTTAGTAACATTACACAGATCTAATATACACACAGGATGTCTATACTTGCTGCATACGTGCACAGACATAACCAACTGTTTTCATGTGAACTTTGTGTGTTTCTGACATAACCTTGTGTGCATAGAGAACTAGTCTAGTTTAATAGCCTACTCACGGACGCACCGACATCCAGCTCTCTGTGTGCATGCATTGGGTGTGTGTGCTCAAGTTGAGAGCGATAAGGCTGATAATAAGGATGATAATATTTCATGATGAAGATCTGCAATGTCACGTGAGCATGTCCGCGATAGAGATGATCAAAACGGTCGGTGTATACAGATACAGATGTATCATGTTTCAGTTTCATTCACATGCTCACTGGTGTTCATGAGCTGTGAAGGCTCCGCCCTCTACGGTGGAGAGCAGCAGCTAATTCGCATTTAAAGGAGACACTCACAAAAAAGTGTGAGTGAAGCCTGAAAATAGGCTAACTTCCGTCAACATAACCAACATGACAACCTGCTTGCACAGAGAGCGTGCTGGGGACTATTTTCAGGCGCAGCGTAATATCATTGCACCGCTGCACCCATGGTACGGCAGCAAAGTTCCTTGATTATTACACAGGAATGAGAGTATAGTCCCTAGCCATATTGGTCTAGAAATCACAACTTTTAACTTTCTGTTGGTCTTAGAACATGATGTAACTATACACATCACAACATGTAAAGAGGAAAATGTTGGCGTTATTTTGTCACTTATTGAGCAGTAGGCTAGCTGGAGCTATATATATATATATATATATATATATATACATACATACATACATATATATATACATACATACATACATACATATACATTACATATATATACATACATACACACTATAGACTAATATATAATAATAAATATTAGATCTAAATGTATAGATTATACATCCTTAAAATATATAAAAAAATCACCATTGAGACTGAGAATTACAACCAAAAAAACATGCTTAATTATCAAAGTAGTAATGTCAAAAAAAAAAAAAAAAAATCCTAATGGCCCTACAAATAGATATAATTTTCTTTATGCAAAATATAATATTAATGTAATAATAAAATATCTTTACTATTGGGGACTTGAAAAATAAGACATGGACTTGTTTTTGTGACATTCATTCATATATAAAGCCTTGAAATGCAGACATCCATGCTCCAGTAAACAGATTATGCATGAAACCAAATATATATGCCTCCTTCACACATGAACATAAGCTTATGTCCAAACATGACTCATATATTCAAAGAGCATGTCTATGTGGAACCATCTAGCGCGTGATGCGATTTACTATGGGAAGATGGGTGGTGTTAAATGACCCTTACATATGCCACATGACCCTTGCATATGCCACAAAGCCAGTTAAAGCCAGAGGAATCTTTTGTTATCCGAGTGTCTGAGCGATCAGGCCAGATAATGAATGGAGGCTCATCAATATCATTTACCACGGATCTATATTCAATCAAAGCTGTAGATTATGTTGGCCTCATCATTGCAACAACACTGCCTCAGCTTTTCTTTGGCATTGTGCACATTCGCAATGATTAAACACACATAACAGAAGGGGCCGTGAAATACACTGATAAGTCGTATCCTCCCACAGCTCTGTCTTCCTACACCAAATCTGTTCTCCACCTCTAACTAGGACAGACCAGTAAATTATAAGCTTGTGTGAAGCTTGGAAAATCAGTCACTGGCTTCCTGTGAGGTGGGAAGTCCGATTAAAGCACTATAAAATGGGATTCAGTTATTGCCGAGCATTGATTCGGCCCTCTGCTGTTAGCACCACTAACTATTTTTATTTAACTATAGAACAGCATAAGAACAGACAATAGCTAGTGAGTAGAAATAGCATGTCAAGTACTGTTCTAGTCCACGTTCATAGAAGACTAATATTTTAAACAGCACAAAAATTGTGTTTTCAATCCCCAGAGTGCTTGTACTATCACTGCAGAGTGTAGTACTGGGAAGCCTTATTGAAAACTGCAGTAATGAGTCATATTTATGAGTCACAAGTGTGATGTGAGGGACAGGACACTTTTGAATCTGAATCTAAATCCAACATTTGGCCAAACGGCAGCCCACGAAATGGTTCTTGTCCCTCTACACATCAAAACTCACCATTGTCGGTTTGTTTGGCGAGCAAAGATCTTGCGCTCGGGGAGACTCTTTGTCGCGCCATTAATTACCTATTGATAACTGCCTTGAACGAAAACTCTTTAGCTAAATGCTGAATAATGCAGATCTTTAATGAAATGCCTGCTTGTGAAAAGACTCTAAGACCATTAAAATGCCTCTACTAAGGCCTGTAAAACAGTGGACGGTCAATGCTAAAATGATATCTGTGCTTAAACGGTGGCATTTACGATGGGGTTATTCATGAGCCATTACCACAAACTGATGAAAACAAACATCGTTACAGTTTAATGTACTTTTTTAAAGGGACAGTTCAGCCAACTCTCATTCAATTTCACCTTCATGTCATTCCAAACCCATAAGGCTTTCATTCTTCCACAGGTCATAAAAGTCGCCCTTGTACATGAAATACATTTTCAGCTTTTAAGCTTTTTTAAGCATTTTTGCATGTTTAACTAAATACACACAGGTCAGTCAGTAAAAGAATCATTAGCAAACCAAATCAAACGATATACTGAAAGATGATTGGTTTTGATGGGTTCATGTAGCACACACAGTCACATAGGCCACTTTTTAAATTTGTGCATCCTTTTTGAATTGCTTTGAAAAGAGCAAGCAGCTCATTATTTAAAAATAATCCACAGAAGAAAGTCATGTTTGGAACAACATGGGGGTGAATAAATGATGACAGGATTTTCACTTTTGGGTGAACTTTCCCTTTAAATCCTTGTTTTGTCTATTCCTCTCAGAACGTACCGTTCATTTCATCTCCATCCTCTAGACTTTTACCCAGCTGTGCGAGGAGGTTAGCTTGGGCTGCATTTTTTTTGTGCTTCTTGCCTTCATAGTGCTGCCTAGCCATGACGGGGTTGTTGAACCAGGCCTTGCACATCTGGCAGTAGCGGTGTGAGAGTCTGCCACGTATGGAAGGACTTCCTGGGGAACCTTCAGTCACCATATGCTCTGAACTGGCTGTCACTTCTGCAAGAGGGCAAAACAGACTTAGGGCCAGATTTACTAACAGCTTGCACCAGCGCAAACCCTCTTTTGGCATTAAAACATTACTGTCAGGATTTTCTAAAGACATGCAGTGAAAAATTTGCCCTGGAAAGGCGTGGATACAGTTAATTTTGCGGCTGACCTTATTGTAGGAGTTTCCCTTTTGTACAATTTACGGGAGGAGAGTATTTAAGTGAATCATGCAAGGTGATTGACTAAGGATTGCACTAGTCAATTTACTGGTATTTGCACCAGTAACATCCAAAAAAGCTTAAACCAATTTGCGCTGCTCTTCGTAGATTGTGTTGGTCATTATGGAAATGATCTGGCTGTGTCTGTGTTCTTTAATTTGCGCGTCAGTAGATAAACTTTCCACTCCCATCTGCGCTTTTTTGGAATTGCTAATTTGCCCTTTTAAGTAAATCTGGCCCATATACTTGGTTCTGTTCATTAATTACCAAACAGGCTACAGGTAAAGACTAAAGATTTCTGTTAACAAAACACCATGACTGAGGGGTAATTACATGTCGAATTCAACCTGCGTCATAATATATTCCCAAAAAGTTGGGACACTGTACAAATTGTGAATAAAAACAGAATGCAATGATGTGGAAGTTTCAATTTCAATATTTTATTCAGAATACAACATAGATGACATATCAAATGTTTAAACTGGGAAAATGTATCATTTTAAGGGAAAAATAAGTCGATTTTAAATTTCATGGCATCAACACGTCTCAAAAAAGTTGGGACAAGGCCATGTTTCCAACTGTGTGGCATCCCCTCTTCTTTTTATAACAGTCTGCAAATGTCTGGGGACTGAGGAGACAAGTTGCTCAAGTTTAGGAATAGGAATGTTGTTCCATTCTTGTCTAATACAGGCTTCTAGTTGCTCAACTGTCTTAGGTCTTCTTTGTCGCATCTTCCTCTTTATGATGTGCCAGATGTTTTCTATGGGTGAAAGATCTGGACTGCAGGCTGGCCATTTCAGTACCCGGATACTACTTCTACGCAGCCATGATGTTGTAATTGATGCAGTATGTGGTCTGGCATTGTCATGTTGGAAAATGCAAGGTCTTCCCTGAAAGAGACGACGTCTGGATGGGAGCATATGTTGTTCTAGAACTTGGATATACCTTTCAGCATTGATGGTGCCACACTCATGCAACCCCATACAGATATATACGCTCACCTAAAGGATTATTAGGAACACCATACTAATACTGTGTTTGACCCCCTTTCACCTTCAGAACTGCCTTAATTCTACGTGGCATTGATTCAACAAGGTGCTGAAAGCATTCTTTAGAAATGTTAGCCCATATTGATAGGATAGCATCTTGCAGTTGATGGAGATTTGTGGGATGCACAAAGCTCCCGTTCCACCACATCCCAAAGATGCTCTATTGGGTTGAGATCTGGTGACTGTGGGGGCCATTTTAGTACAGTGAACTCATTGTCATGTTCAAGAAACCCATTTGAAATGATTGGAGCTTTGTGACATGGTGCATTATCCTGCTGGAAGTAGCCATCAGAGAATGGGTATATGGTGGTCATAAAGGGATGGACATGGTCAGAAACAATGCTCAGGTAGGCCGTGGCATTTAAACGATGCCCAGTTGGCACTAAGGGGCCTAAAGTGTGCCAAGAAAACATCCCCCACATCATTACACCACTACCAGCCTGCACAATGGTAACAAGGCATGATGGATCCATATTCTCATTCTGTTTACGCCAAATTCTGACTCTACCATCTGAATGTCTCAACCAGAAATCGAGACTCATCAGACCAGGCAACATTTTTCCAGTCTTCAACTGTTCAATTTTGGTGAGCTTGTGCAAATTGTAGCCTCTTTTTCCTATTTGTAGTGGAGATGAGTGGTACCCGGTGAGGTCTTCTGCTGTTGTACCCCATCCGCCTCAAGGTTGTGCATGTTGTGGCTTCACAAATGCTTTCCTGCATACCTCGGTTGTAACGAGTGGTTATTTCAGTCAAAGTTGCTCTTCTATCAGCTTGAATCAGTTGGCCCATTCTCCTCTGACCTCTAGCATCAACAAGGCATTTTCGCCCACAGGACTGCCGCATACTGGATGTTTTTCCCTTTTCACACCATTCTTTGTAAACCCTAGAAATGGTTGTGCGTGAAAATCCCAGTAACTGAGCAGATTGTGAAATACTCAGACGGGCCCGTCTAGCACTAACAACATGCCATGCTCAAAATTGCTTCAAAATCACCTTTCTTTCCCATTCTGACATTCAGTTTGGAGTTCAGGAGATTGTCTTGACCAAGACCACACCCCTAAATGCATTGAAGCAAATGCCATGTGATTGGTTGATTTAGATAATTGCATTAATGAGAAATTGTACAGGTGTTCCTAATAATCCTTTAGGTGAGTGTGTGTGTGTGTGTGTATATATATATATATATATATATATATATATATATATATATATATATATATATATATATATATATATATATATATATATATATATATATATATATATATGGGATGAGAATCCGAGCCCATGGTTCTCAGTCGGAAAAGGGTGGCTTGCACACTTCAGGTTGGTGGAGAGTTTCTGCCTCAGGTGGAGGAGTTCAGATATCTTGGGGTCTTGTTCACGAGTAAGGGAAGGATGGAACCGTAGATTGACAGACTGATTGGTGCAGCTTCTGCAGTAACGCGGTCGATGTACCGGTCTGTCGTGGTGAAGAAGGACCTGAGCTATAAGGCGAAGCTCTCAATTTACCGGTCAATCTACATTCCTACTCTCACCTATGGTCATGAGCTGTGGGTCATGACCGAAAGGACAAGATCCCGGATACAGGTGGCCAAAATGAGCTTTCTCCGCAGGGTGGCTGGGCACTCCCTTAGAGAGTCCCTCGGTCACTCGGGAGGAGCTCAGAGTAGAGCCGTTGCTCCTCCACATCGAGAGGAGCCAGTTGAGGTGGCTCGGGCATCTATTTCGGATGCCTCCTGGATGCCTTCCCGGGGAGGTGTTCCGGGCACATCCCACCGGGAGGAGGCCCCGGGGAAGGCCTAGGACACACTGGAGGGATTATGTCTCCTGTCTGGCCTGGGAATGCCTCGGGGTTCCCTCGGAAGAGCTGGAGGAAGTGGCTAGGGAGAGGGATGTCTAGGCGTCTCTGCTGCTTAGACTGTTGCCCCCGCGACCCGGCCCCGGATAAGTGGAAGATAATGGATGGAATGGATGGATATAAATTTATTAATAGAGTGCTGCAGGAATGATACATTTTTGTAGGCCAAAACCTGGAAACGAGTTTGCTTTTATCACTTCCAGTTCCATCTTCCTGAAGTCAATTGGGGAATTTTTTTTATGGGTTTTTGGTTTAGGTCTTTATGTGGTGTACACAAGCTTAAGCTATTTTCAGATTTTATTTCAACAACATAAAATACATCAGTTATACCTGCTTGTGATTTTGGTAGCACTTTATTTTACAGTGTCATTGTTACATGTGCTACATATAGTTACTATAGTAATAACTATAAATTATGCATAATTACATGCAACTAACCCTAAACCAAACCCTAATCCTAACCCTATAGTAAATACATGTAGTTACTTAATATTACTCAGTAGTTAAATGTATCATTACAGTGTAACAAAGACACCCTAAAATAAAGTGTAAAAAACTTTAACTTGTCAAGTGGCTAAATGGGACTATAGAGGGTGTTGGGGACATTAAACGTCATCACACCAAACAGAAAAACTCATCTACTGATTTGGTCCGCTTTTACAGCTACATTCTAACTCAAACTTCCAAGGAAAAATGTTTTTAAATAAAGATTGAAAGAGTTGTCGGAAATGTAATGATATTGATGTGGTGTAGTTTGTTTATAGCATATGTTTGGCTTTTTACTTCTGCCAATTGTATTTAGGCATAAAATATCATAAATTGTGTTTATTTGTGAAGATTATCATAATGAGCATTATTTTCTGCAATAATCCAAAAGCCAGTGGGTTTTTGTTGAGGGAACCAGGGTGATGCTAACTTTAAGGTTGGCCTACAAAAACACTATAAATTAGATCAAATTATCCACAAATTTATAAACTAAAAATGCAGCATCTGCAACAAAAGCAATAAATAAAAGCGAGACATTCGTAGTTTAAATCATGTGCAACATACAACCCAATCTTACGGCAATGTGTACATATTTAAGTGGTGGCTAATTGGTACGAATTTGAATGACCTCACTCGTATACATTTTTACGAATTGCCCAATTCGCATGAATTCGTACAAATGACCTACCCCTAACCCCGCCCTTAAACCGACCCATCACTGGGGTTTAGACGAATTTGTATGACCTCACTCGTACGAATTAGCCAACTAATAAAAATGAATGAATTGGTTGTGAGATAGCATTGGCAACATACCAACACAAGTTAGCAGCCAGCCTTACAGTTAAAATGGCATATCCATTTCTCATTTTATTTACCAATATCGGGGCAACAACAGCAGGTGTGTGACAGCATTAATAACACCTATTAGAATTTCGGAGACATGCGTACGTGATTCTATTGACATATTTTGCTTGCGGTCTGTCTCACCTGTCAAGGCATAGGGCACAGTCTTGTGTCAGTTTGAAGTATTTCATGGGTAAAGGGCGCAAATTAGGAACACAGAATGTCCCCTGGGGCTGCAACTTAATAAGGTGCATTCTGAATCTCATGAAACTAATATGATGAATTGTTTCATAAACAGACGGGAAGTTGTTTGTCTCACACTAGCAGGTGTAAGCTTGTGTTTTCCTGTTTGTTTTTAAGAAGTGAATTATTACAAAGCTGAGAAGAAGCTAATTATACTCAGTTATAGTAAACGGCAAACATAAGACTACACTGACAGCTATCCCACGACATAATATGCAGAAAATAGGATCTCTTGGCTCTTCTGCTGTTTTTCAAATGGAAGATATCTGAGTAGATTCTGGCAGCTCTACAGGTGTATTTATAGAAGGTATCAAAATAACTCGATAATAGAAGCATTCTTTTTCCTTTTTTTCTTCTTCCTTTTTTTCTTCTTCCTTCTGTCTCAATTTTCATCCAGTTCCCTAAGGTGTTTGAATGGAAGGTTGTTTTCATTATATCATAATCAGAGTGTGATATGAAACACTACCGTTACAAATACAGTGGTCTGAGACCACAAGTGAAGTTCTAATCATTAAAGAATCTTGAAAAAACATGTCATGGTTTCAACAACAAACATGAAGCAGCACAACTATTTACAACATTGATAATATTTCTTGAGTAGCAAATCAGCATATTAGAAATGATCCTTCAGAAATCAGTGATACTAAAGACTAGAGGAATGATGCTGAAAATTCAGCTTTCCATCACAGGAATACATTTAATTTTAAAACAGATTCAAATAGTAACCAGCACTAAACTGGACAGACCTACAACCAATCAGAGCAACGGAGTGACGAGTGACGCATAGTTGTCAACAGAACTCAACTGCATGCACGCTGGAAGTAGAAGAAGATGTAAAATGATGCTGTAAAATTAATTTAAGGATACACGTAGTACTTACCAACACGATCATTATTTTTGAAAGAAATAGTAAAGGTTAATGTACACTCACCTAAAGGATTATTAGGAACACCTGTTCAATTTCTCATTAATGCAATTATCTAATTGCTTCAATGCATTTAGGGGTGTGGTCCTGGTCAAGACAATCTCCTGAACTCCAAACTGAATGTCAGAATGGGAAAGAAAGGTGATTTAAGCAATTTTGAGCGTGGCATGGTTGTTGGTGCCAGACGGGCCGGTCTGAGTATTTCACAATCTGCTCAGTTACTGGGATTTTCACACACAACCATTTCTAGGGTTTACAAAGAATGGCGTGAAAAGGGAAAAACATCCAGTATGCGGTAGTCCTGTGGGCGAAAATGCCTTGTTGATGCTAGAGGTCAGAGGAGAATGGGCCGACTGATTCAAGCTGATAGAAGAGCAACTTTGACTGAAATAACCACTCGTTACAACCGAGGTATGCAGCAAAGCATTTGTGAAGCCATAACACACACAACCTTGAGGCGGATGGGCTACAACAGCAGAAGACCCCACCGGGTACCACTCATCTCCACTACAAATAGGAAAAAGAGGCTACAATTTGCACGAGCTCACCAAAATTGGACAGTTGAAGACTGGAAAAATGTTGCCTGGTCTGATGAGTCTCGATTTCTGTTGAGACATTCAGATGGTAGAGTCAGAATTAGGCGTAAACAGAATGAGAACATGGATCCATCATGCCTTGTTACCACTGTGCAGGCTGTTGGTGGTGGTGTAATGGTGTGGGGGATGTTTTCTTGGCACACTTTAGGCCCCTTAGTGCCAATTGGGCATCGTTTAAATGCCACGGCCTACCTGAGCATTGTTTCTGACCATGTCCATCCCTTTATGACCACCATATACCCATTCTCTGATGACTACTTCCAGCAGGATAATGCACCATGTCACAAAGCTCCAATCATTTCAAATTGGTTTCTTGAACATGACAATGAGTTCACTGTACTAAAATGGCCCCCACGGTCACCAGATCTCAACCCAATAGAGCATCTTTGGGATGTGGTGGAACGGGAGCTTCGTGCCCTGGATGTGCATCCCACAAATCTCCATCAACTGCAAGATGCTATCCTATCAATATGGGCCAACATTTCTAAAGAATGCTTTCAGCACCTTGTTGAATCAATGCCACGTAGAATTAAGGCAGTTCTGAAGGCAAAAGGGGGTCAAACACAGTATTAGTATGGCGTTCCTAATAATCCTTTAGGTGAGTGTATATATGAACAAATTCTCCATTTAGTAAACAAATTCAACCCAAGAGCTCTTTGGTGACGTGGATGATTACGTTACTGTTGATCATCTGTCCATCATCGTATAAAGCCCACCCTGACAATTTGACTGGTCCGAACAGCTCTGGTTTGAGCATAGTTGCTCCACAACGGATCAAGTCCAGACCGAACTTCCCGACCTCAAATGTTGTGGGTGGGGCTAAGTTTGGCTGGCATCCAGGATAGCAACTGTTATAAAGTCCAATTCTGAGAACTGCAACTTTATATCATGCAATTCTGAGATTTAAACCGTAATTTCGAGAAAAAAAGTCAGAATTGTGAGATAAAAATTAGTAAATTCCTTTTTGTATTTTTTTGTTTATTGGCGGAAACAAGCTTCCATAAAACAGTTATATAATGTATATATAAATTGGAATAATATTTCACAATATTGCTGTTTTGCGGTCAATGCGGTCGATGTACCGGTCTGTCGTGGTGAAGAAGGAGCTGAGCTGTAAGGCGAAGCTCTCGATTTATCGGTCAATCTATGTTCCTACTCTCACCTATGGTCATGAGCTGTGGGTCATGACCAAAAGGACAAGATCCCGGATACAGGGTAAATGAGCTTTCTCCGCAGGGTGGCTGGGCACTCCCTTAGAGATAGGGTGAGAAGCTTGGTTACTCAGGAGGAGCTCAGAGTAGAGCCGTTGCTCCTCCACATCGAGAGGAGCCAGTTGAGGTAGCTCGGGCATCTATTTCAGATGCCTCCTGGACGCCTTCCTGGTTCCGGGCATGTCCCACCGGGAGGAGGCCCCGGGGAAGACCTAGGACACGCTGGAGGGATTATGTCTCCCGTCTGGCCTGGGAACGCCTCGGGGTTCCCCCAGAAGAGCTGGAGGAAGTGGCTACGGAGAGGGAAGTCTGGGCGTCTCTGCGACCCGGCCCCGGATAAGCAGAAGATAATGGATGGATGGATGCAATATTCCTGTTGTGTTGTATTTTGATCAAGTAAATGCATAAGAGACTTCTTTCAAAACATGAAAAATTCTTACTGACTTTTGAACGGTATTGTACCTGTTCCTTCTGACAGTCTGTTTAAGACTGGGGAAAGGGTGCAGGTGCAAAGGATCAATGTCATTTTATGTCATTTGGAGCTTTCATAATATCTTGTTCAAACTACATTACAGCAACTGTGTAGATCTGCAGTGGAGCAGTTTGATAATGGAAATGGCACTCAAGGGTAATTTAATAAAATTATATCCTCATCTGTATTCCAGCCTTGACCATTTCGTCTACACCTTATCATTATAGAGTGCTACAGGGATGACGTCAAAACCTGGAAGACTAATGCACCACTAACACTAATACTCCAAATGCTAGTTACTTATTAGAAACATACATTTTCAAAAATAAACAACATAACTGCTTCAAAATTTGCCTTTTGGTATGAATGTGTAATTTACATTGTAAAAAAAAAAAAAAAAAAATTCAAAGTATCGTCAACCTTATTTTTCTCATAACTTGAAAAAACCCATTATAAAACCCCATAGGAAAACCAGTGGCGAATTAGTCTTCGGGGGTTTTGACGTCATCCCTGCATCATCATAAATCATAAATATTAAAGAGATATTTAAGGTCTCACTAGAAACAAGAACCTTCTCATATCTTCCTCAAAAACACATGCAAAAAAAATTCTGACCAGAAAACTCACCATAATTTAAGACGTTTATGACTGCGAAAGCAGCCGCATAGCAATCATCCAATTGTAACTGAATAATGCTGAGCCTCTACTATGACTGCTGAACAAACAACAAAAGGACAGTTTCTTGAACCCTATTATGGTTACTAATAGTTTTTAATGGTGTTGCTTAGTGATGCTTGCTATTTGAACAAACACTTTACAAAAACAGCATGTAACTCGTCCCGCACCATTTGTACTGTGGACATAAAGGCACATTAAATCATGTGGCTTGTTGATGAGAGGTGTGCTATTACTTTCTAAGCTATTAGACATAGGATTGCCGCCTGGTGGATGATAAAACAAGAAACACTCACTTTTTTGCAGAAAATGAAAAAATCTAGTCTTGCGAACGCATTTCACTTGATATACTGTATGTTACACAAAAACAATGTTTAAAACGCAACAACTCCATCAAGAGGTACCTGTCTTTTGTCAATGAGAAGTGGCGGTACACTCCTCCTTCATCTGTTTCTGCATATCCAGCAGTCATTCTGGATTGTTTTCTGAGCTCTTTCTACATTGTTCTTTTTTTGGGTCATTTCACACCCTCAGGTATCTTGGCCATGCACAATTATGCATGCTAAGTGAGTCAGTAATGTGTTTTTCCTGCTAAAGGCCCTGCTCTTATCATAAACATGCTAGAAGCGACAGTCTTCCGAACACAGAACTCTAATATGCCTAATGCACTCACATTTGAATGAATGAAAAACAGGACAGTTGTTAGTGGGTTCCTATGCGCATGCTAAGGTCTTCTGAGAAACTATGCATTGGCATGAGGTTGCCAGGTTGTTCTGGATGGTTGCTATGCATTTCTTAAGGTCTTCTGAGAAAGTGTGTATTTCTATACGATCCCTAGGGTATTCTGGGAGATTGTTATACAGTTGCTAAGGTCTCCTAAGTAGCTTTTAGTGCATTGCGTTGCGATTTACAGGGATGTTTTGCATGGTTTCTATGTGGTTAAGTAGTTTTTTACGCATTGCAGAGAATGTCAAGTACCTATGTTTAAAATGTAGGTTTAGGACCATAACTCTAACGGTGAGTATTAGTCATACCATATCTCATACCTCATCAAACGTCAATAATATCTAATAACTTGAGCATTAATAATAATGAACTCAGTCTCAAGAATAAATTGCCTCATTATCTCATATTTAGAGTCCATCTATGGCTGAACAGGTCACTTCCGCGCTGGCTGCTTAAGACGTCATATGCGTGTAAAACTCAGGTATGAATACTGATCCAGGAACAGCCTGGCCTTCATATGGTGATCTAGTCAGTGTAGAGCTGATCTTAGACCCCCACCTCCTACC
The DNA here is from genome assembly GCA_018749465.1 of Paracanthobrama guichenoti. NCBI lineage: Eukaryota > Metazoa > Chordata > Actinopteri > Cypriniformes > Gobionidae > Paracanthobrama > Paracanthobrama guichenoti. The sequence goes on along the minus strand of CM031952.1, from coordinate 21,043,852 downwards.
TTTAGATGTGATGGCAGGTGGTTCCCCCAGCAGTAGCTTCAGTCTCTTGGCATGGATCTTGCCTTGGTAGTGCGATTGGGCCACCACTGCTGAAGTGAACGACATATTGCACAGCGTGCAGCACTTGTTCTTGTCCACATCTCCCTCCGCACTGCCCTGGGATGACACAGACACAGACACATACTCTGATATCCTTTAACCAGGACCGTTTATCACCTTCAGCTAATAATACTGCATGGAGATCAGAATGATTGATGAAGCAAACGTGTTATCATAACTTTAAGAGGAAGATAGGAAATTTGGCTGTCAAATTGGCTGATGTGGGTCACACTGTGGAGAAGTAATTTACAAACTTCTGAAAATGGTGGAACTCTTAGTTTCTCATATTGACTGTTATTGGCTCTAAACACTGTTGGGGAAGTCAGATCGAAACATTTGCTAAAAGCTAAGTGCAGCCAAAGTACTATTTGAAAAAGTAGTTACATTACCAAGCTAGTACTCTATTAACAGTGCACTATTAAACTAATAACAAAATGTAGATATGCTACACTGAAGCTACTTGAGTGGGCAATATTTTCAATATAAAAATATATGCTAAATATAACAAAATTTGAAACTGAAAATATATATTTTTGTTCGAACATTTAAATGGCAAAATATATTACAAAATACACTTTAAAAGGCAAGAAAACACATTTGTATTTTAGATATTTTTTTAAATACATTTTCGACAACATAAATGTATTTTGACTGAAAATGTATTAAAAGTAAAGCATAAAAATACTTTTATATCAGTACATTTTAACATATGTATTATAATATATTTTACTATATCATAGTATACATATTTATTTGTATATAATATGGGAATATGTGTAAACAAATAAATTTACATTAAAATTAATTAACTATCTGTCTGTCTATCATCTGTCTGTCTATCAGTCTCTGTCTATCAGTGTCTGTCTGTCTGTCTGTCTGTCTGTCATCTATCTATCTATCTATCTATCTCTATCTATCTATCTATCTATCTATCTATCTGTCTGTCTGTCTGTCTGTCTGTCTGTCTGTCTGTCTGTCTGTCTGTCTGTCTGATAGATACTGACTGACTGACTGACTGACAGACAGACAGACAGACAGATAGATAGATAGAAACAGAGACAGACAGACAGACAGACAGACAGACAGACAAAAACTGTCTGACCGACCGACCGACCGATACAGAGACTATCAATCAATCTATCTATCTATCTATCTATCTATCTATCTATCTATCTATCTATCTATCTATCTATCTATCTATCTATCTATCTATCTATCTATCTATCTATCTATCTATCTATCTATCTATCTATCTACCTACCTACCTATCTATATCTATCTATCTATCTATCTATCTATCTATCTATCTATCTATCTATCTATCTATCTATCTATCTATCTATCTATCTATCTATCTATCTATCTATCAGTCTGTCTCTGTTTCTATCTATCTATCTATCTATCTATCTATCTATCTATCTATCTATCTATCTATCTATCTATCTATCTATCTATCTATCTATCTATCTATCTATCTGTCTGTCTGTCTGTCTGTCTGTCTGTCTGTCTGTCTGTCTGTCTGACTGACTGACCGACCGATACAGAGACTATCTATCTATCTATCTATCTATCTATCTATCTATCTATCTATCTATCTATCTATCTATCTATCTATCTATCTATCTATCTATCTATCTATCTATCTATCTATCTATCTATCTATCTATCTATCTATCTATCTATCTATCTATCTATCTGTATGTCCCTCTGTCTGTCTCAAGTTAAAAAGCATAGCAGTAAGTAAAGACAGTATAGCAGCTAAATCTTTTGTTATAAAAACAACATCTAAAATGCCATTTATTTTCTTCACATTTACTCAGTTTGAATTTACATGAACTATGAATTAATCAGATTTTCTTTCTACTGGAAAAGCGAAGTAAAAAAAAATGTCACATTAAGTTTACTTAGCTACTCTAGCGTTACTGCTGAGCTATTGCGTCATTCACTGTTTACAGGTACATCTGCTCTTCAGATCAATATATAAATCAATGGTCAATATCCTGAGCACTAAGTAAGTGGCATTGCATTGTCAATAACGTGCAATAAACTACAAATTAAAAACAAAGCTAAGAGCAGAGGATAGTTGTGGAGTCTTAGTAATTTTTACCTACAATCATGTCATTCCAAACCTGTATGCTATTCTTTTATGTAATACAAAAGTAGTGTGTGAAGAATCGTCATGCAATTTTTGCTATATAACAGTTTATAGCAAACTTCAAAAAGGACCCCAAAAAACAACACATTTCAAAAGCACAATCTATGAACTGTCATTTGTGGCAAGATGTCTAACTTTCTCCTTTCTCCATGCAAATATTACATGATGGTGAGTAAATAAAAAAAAAAAAAAAAAAAAAAAATGCATGAAATATTCCATTAAACATTAAATAATGAGACCCTGATTGACTTTCTGAGCTTTAATTGTTCTGTAACCCTTGCGCTTGAACTGAGGTCTGTGTTCCCTCCGCGGGGCATCGATCTGTGTCCCCTCATTCTGCTTCTTATTCCTCTCCTGACATGCCATAATGTCTTTATTTACTCCCCCGAGGGGAAAGACCTCACCAACCTCCAGCTAAACCGTGAATGTCCATTTAGACATTGACCTTGACTGGAAACAATCATCACATCCACACAGGAGAGAAGCAACTCTTTTAATTTCAGGTGAATTTTTTTAATATTGCTGGCTGTGAAAAGAAACAGCAAACATGTCTTAACTGGCACAAGTTTACATTATGAGTTAGAGTGAGATAAACTTAAATACATGAGCAGCAGAGACTCAAATGTTTATAGATGCTTTATAAGTGTGTCTGTGGGGTTACTTTGCTTTATTTTTAATTAAAATAGTCAAGTCTTATCTAATGCTGATTCAGTGTAATCAAGGTTAGAAAACTATTTATATATCACAAGAAAATGTTTTCAAGAGCTCCGCAGTTAGGCTTGAGCTTGAGACAACCACACACAGGATCACAGCAAAATACATAAAAAAGGCGAAAGAACTAGGGTAAAACACAGGTGCAAGCAACGATTACATTTAACCGAACAAAAAACAACACTCTGTCTTGCCATCTGCACCCCACAACACCCCTTGTTCCCTGTGGAACAGCTTCCGACATTCCCTCAAAATGCTTGTAATATTAAATTCCTGACTAACATTTTCTGAACTGAGATGACAGCATATCTTAACTAATTAATGTCAAGCTATGTGGTTTAATACAAAATAAACATTTATAACACTGACACACCAGAAAGACGTTAGATAAAATACTGTCTGACCCTCATTTATGTTGGTGCAAGATAATGTTGTATCCTTCTTTTCTTAATTTTTTTTAGTTTAAAAAGTTTTAGATCATGTTTGACTGTTGGTGCGTTCACACCATGTCGTAATTACCGCAATTACGTGATTACGCTCATAAAAAGCGCCATGTCCTCGTAGGCGATCATGATTACAGCTTGTAACCCAGCTAACAATTTTTGGCTCCTGAATGTTATATTTTTAAAGGTTTGTTTTTGCTTAATCAGGAAAGTTTTCTTAACAAAAATAGAACGTTCCCCTAACGTTATATATTATCCTCTAACGTTCTTCTAACGCTATCTTTTAACGTTCCCCTTATTGTTATATTCTAATGCTCCCCTAATGTCATCCACTAACTTTCCCTTAACATTGTATTCCAACATTGGCTAACGTTATCCTGTAACGTTCCCCTAATGTTATCCACTTACTTTCCCTTAACATTGTATTCTAAGATTCCCCTAACTTTATATTCTAACATTTCCCTTATGTTATCCTCTAATGTTCCCCTAAAGTTATATTCCTTTTGAGTTCCTTTCCTTTCGATTGTTTGAGCTTTCCTGTAGCTCCAACAATAAGAGTGTGGCGCTAGCAACGCCAAGGTCATGGGTTCGATTCCCAGGGAAAGCAAGAACTGACAAAAAATGTAAAAATGTGTACCTTGAATACAATGTAAGTCGCTTTGGATAAAAGCGTCTGCCAAATGCATAAATGTAAATGTAAATATTCCAACGTTCCCTGACATAGTATTCTAACATTCCCTAACGTTTCCCTTATGTTAATCCACTAACGTTCCTCAGACATAGTATTCTAACATTCCCTAACGTTATATTCTAACGTTTCCCATATGTTAATCCACTAACGTTCCTCAGACATAGTATTCTAACATTCCCCTAACGTTATATTCTAACGTTTCCCATATGTTAATCCACTAACGTTCCCCAGACATTGTATTCTAACATTCCCCTAACGTTATATTCTAACGCTTCCCATATCCACTAACGTTCCCCAGACATTGTATTCTAACATTCCCCTGTTATATTCTGTTATATTCTTTATATTCGTATCCACTAACATTCCCTTAACATTGTATTCTAACTAGTGCTGTCAACGTTAACACGATTAAAGTCCTTAACGCGTTAAAATAATTTAACACAATTAACACAAACGCAGTCGGGAGTTTATCACACAGAGCATCTACAGGACCTGTAACCCTGGTAGGAGGAAATATCCATTCTAACTCTTTAACCCGATTCTGTTTCTCTGTTTGTGATCAGGCCATTTAAAGCCGTTAAACTCTGGGAATGTGTTCAGTGATCCAGTAATCGAAATCATTCAAACAGTCCAACACAGCGCTAATGTAAAGAAGGCCAGGCTGATCACATCAGACATATCAGAGAGAATAGAGACTCGCATCGCATTTTTAGTGAATTGTTCGTTCTAGTGTGTGCTTTGTCGTACAGTAAGCACATGAGTGTCTGATGTAACGGATGTAACTCTACAAACAACAAACCGTGTGTGTGCGCTCTCGATCACTGATCGCACACTACATTCATGTACAGACACACAGTACATTTGCGTTGTTTCCACACACACTCAGGAAGGATAATGTTTGATTTGTCATGAATGCACTCAAAGCTAATGATTTAGGAGTTTTTTTGCGTCTCCGTGTGATCCTGTTCGGTATCGCAGCTTGACTCGTCTAAAATGAAAACAATCTCGTTGTTGTTGCTCCGTACACTGTGAATTCTGTCAAGTTTTTTTTATGTAATTAGGTGTGTATACATTTATTATATAATAGAATTACATGGACTCCTTATATTTGGTTATTTGGTGTCATTTTGGAGTCTCCAATGATCCTTGAAGCTTGCAGAAAATACAGTTTTTCAATCTGATCGTTTACTTTGGATATAGCAAATTATGACAATCACAACAAAGGTGCGATTAATGTTTTTTTATTGACAGCCCTAATTCTAATGTTTCCCTAATGTTATATTTTAACGTTCCCCTAACATTATATTCATGACTTTTCCAGGTTTTTCATGACCGTACTATCGTGTAAGTCTGTCACAGATTTATGTAAATCTTTTGCTTTTAAGAAAGTCACTTGTGAACAAAATGTTTGGATATATTTGGCATTTTTTGCAAAATATGCATTCAAAGTGAGCAAATCCTCAACTTTAGTTTGTACCAGTCACAAAACCTCTAGACCTTCAGCAGTCCAAACCACAGGCATTCACAAGCCATGTGTGACATGAAGTGACAGCTTGACATGTGAAAGTTGTAAGAAAATGGATTGGGTCATTCTTAGTTCTTCTAAAAGATCCACTTCATCACTACACCCCAATAGCAGCCTGAAATGTGAGAGATGCGAGACTGGGCAGAAGTAATACGCTTAGACGAGCAGGTCATCCATGTCAATCAATATGTTGTGGACATAAAACCGTTTTCCTGGGCTAGCTACATCTGGGTTCCTCAATGGAGTAATGAAACTGCCAGCTTCAATTTTTTAGAAGGAGAGTGGCTTGGAATAGGTGCTAGTTTTTTTTTTTTTTTTCTGCAATCTATCAAATTCAAATAGCATAACTAGCAACAATTTCTCTATCAGTACTAATGCATGTACATTAAATGGCCATATGTAGGCTTATTTCTTCACTTACATTGTCTGTCCGAAGTTTCTTTGCAGGGCAGCCACCATCCACTGGGTGTAACATGTAATACAGGCGAACTTTGTTTGCATGCTTTCGACTCTGCAAGAGAATGAGATAAAGAGTGTTTCACAAGCAGCCAGTTTCATTCCAGTGTTGACAGAAAAACAGTTCGCCATTTATTATCAAGCTAAGCGATGTCAGACCCGACCCAAACTATTCTCATCAGAGCTACAGGAACAAGATTATGGACCACTGCTTTCATTTCTCAAAGCTTGATATGCCCCACTGTAGCCTCTGAATGATCGCTCTGGTGGGTGGATAAAGGTCCGTATTGATTGTTGTGTAGCAGACGAATGCCCAGCCATATGAGCAGTGAAAAGGCACCAGAGGAGTAATTCTCACAAGAGGGTTCTTCAATCCATTATCAAGCAGGGAGATACCTGCCCCAAAATAGTAAATCTCCTTAAAAAAGCCACAGTAAACTAAAAACGATTTGTAGCGGTTATGATACCTGCAAGACAAAGGATTTTGGAAATCTAAAAGGATAATCAGACATTTAAAGGAATAGTTTACACAATAATGAAACATCAGGTCATCCCAAACCTGTATTGCTTTCTTTTATCCGGAGCTCATGAGAGATTTTGCAGATTGATGATTTTGCACTGGTGGGTCTTTTAATATAAAATACACTTTTCATGTAAAAAGACCCACTTATACTGTGGGTGATGTTTACAAAATTAAATAACTGTCTTTTATATTGACACAGTACTCAAAATAGATTATTAAAAAATATCTTAGAATATTTACTTCGAATCAAATTGACAGCGTATCTTCTATCCACTATTATAGTATGTTAAAAAATAAAACTTTCAAATATAAATCATGTTTGGTTGTTATTTCTTATTGTTTATGGCTGTCAATTGAATAAATAATTGTAATTAATATTATAAATCAGAATGAAACAGTATTTATATCGAAATCAGTAAATGTACTATTTTTAAAACGTATTTATTTAAAACCCGTGAGCAAAAATACATTTTGTCTTTATTTTTCCCCCTCAAATGTGACCCTGGAACACAAAACCCCTCATGTCATAAAAGTCATAAGTCGCACGGGTATATTTGTGGCAGTATCCAAACAATACATTGTATGGGTCAAAATGATCCATTTTCCTTTTATGCCAAATATTAAGTAAGATCATGTTCCATGAAGATATTCTGTAAATTTCCTACCGTAAATATATCAAAAATGTATTATTATTAGTAATATACCTCTCTAAGGACTTCATTTGGACAACTTTAAAGGTGAGTTTTTCAATATTTAAGATTTTTTGAACCCTCAGATTTCAGATTTTCAAATAGTTGTATCTCAGCCAAATATTGTCCAATCCTAACAAACCACACATGGAAAGCTTATCTGTTCATCTTTCACATGATGTGTAGATCTCAATTTCAAAAGAATTAACCCTTATGACTGGTTTTGTGGTCCAAACAACATATTTGTTTGAAAAACCCTAGTATACTTTTTTGGCTCATATTCATCTTCACTGTATGGAAAACAGCAGCATGAACATTCTGCTAAACATTTTTAGCTGTATACTTTAAATCCTCAAATATGTGGTGTTTTTGTATTTATAATAAATGACTTTTAGAGTACATTTAGTGACATTTTCAATTGTAGTATCATTCTTGTCATTTTACATAATGTCATTTGAAATGCTTCATGGGATAAGTAGTTTGTTTCTTCAAGATGGAACATACTTTTATGGTGCTCATATATTCATTTTGATTGTATGGACATGCCAGCTTGAATATTCTGCTAACTTGTGTTCTACAGAAGAAAGAAACTTTAGGTATAGAATGGCTAGTGACTGTTTAAATCATTATGCAAATGCTATTACTAAAGTATGTATTTAGTCAAGCAGGCCTTTGATATTTCACTGTGTTCTCTTTCACTAGAGTACATTTTCACTTCTGTGAGGGGCTTCAAAGTAGAGCAGCAAGGTGCTAATTGACCCGGGATACTCTTGATCCCATCAGTCACTGAGTCGTTCCCTCACCTGTTCCTTCTCCTCTTGCTTATCTGATCCTTTCAGCCCATTGATGGAATATCAGGCCTATGCTTTTGGTATCTGACACAGAATAGGTCAACTGAATCACTTGCATTGTGGCTGCATTTATGCAGAAAGATGCCACAACATCCCCGTTTCTGACAAATGTTTGCCATTGATCCTAACTGTCTGTTCTCTTATAATAAGCCTTGACTTTGTTCGTTCTTGTAAGCTAGACTCTCCTCAGCAGGGTGGTGGCACTGAGATCGGATCAGTCTCATTAAATGCATGACCACACAACCTCATCACTCTGTATCCAGCAAACTTTTACCGTCCTCATTATAGGACCAACCAGCTGACAATAACAAGCCTACAACTCAGGGCTTTGTTTTCTGAATTCTGTGCAGAAAAACAAGGAAAACCAAAAGCGCTGTTGAGCAGATGTGTCACTCTGTTGTAATGGGGAACATGCAGTACGTTTAGAGCGTTTAGAGCGGCTAGAGGAGGGTTTTTTAATCTCTTGAATTTCTATACATTTTATCAATAACATACAAACCTTTCAATACAGACCTGACATGAGCTCTGAGATTGTTACAGCTTTTGTAGAATGTGTTTAGTTGAAAAACTACACTACACTATATTCACCAAGAAAGATGCACCAATCAGAATAGTCGCTGTTACTAAGGAATCACAGGGGAAAAAATCCTGCAGTGACTGTGCACTCCAAAAAACATTGCTAATGACTAATGTAAAAAGTTTTGTTGTCGTTGTTTGTTTATTGTTACATTTAAATAAAAATAAAAAATGCTGTAAAAACTGATGATGTTATAAACTTTACGTTTTGGTGAATGTACATTTTACAGTTTACCTAATTGTTTTTACATTAAATTATGTAGAGTTAATTTATATAAACTTATTTGGACTATTAAAATCTTAATTTATTTGATATATGAACCTATTTGAGCTACTATTTACTTGTATTTTCTTTTGTTAATTGATCATTTTTACACCAATCCTCTATGATTTATAGTGTTTCGTAGATTTCCTATACAAAAACTTATTTTTATAATTTTAACAATATTTTGCCTTGTTAAATATGTTTTCCCATAAAAACCTGAAATTTGAAATTCTGAAATTCTGATTTTTACATTTTTCTGTAAAATTACATGTATTGTCTAAATATAATATAATATAATATAATTTAATATAAAAATACATTTAATATAAAAATACATTTAAAATAAAAATATAAAATAAAATAATATAATTGTTACTATATATGGTAAGGTAACACACACTTAACCCATTAACAGGTTTTTACTGTACCATTTTTACATTTTCTTACCCTTTAAACTTTTTACAATGTGTAGCTGTATATTCAAACACTTTGCAAAAACTTAAAATATATTGTTATTATTGTTTTGTTTTTTTGTTTTTTTACTTATAATAAATGACTTTTAGCAAAAAACAATTCTTATTTGTGATTGGATGAGGTCATTTGCAAGTAGTTCATTTTCTCAAAGTACTTAGTTTGTACCCTTTTGTCTTTCTTTTCAGTGATTCAATCAGCCATACAGCAGTAAGTGGAAATCAAAATAACAACAAAATAATAATAATAATAATAATCATTATTATTATTATTATTATTATTATTATTATTATTATTATGAGGAAGCATATGAAATAAAATGACAGATTTACACAAAACAAACATATACAACATAATAAAATGCAGCAAAATATACAAATGACTATGTATATGTATATATATATATATATATACACACACACAAATTATATTTATAAAACGGATCCGGTCCTTGATGCTGATTGGTTGTTGTAAATTACTCTACAATCATATACCTGTGACCTCATTACATCAGTATTAATGCGCCACTGCAATAAATATTAAATATTAGATATTTTTAATAACTAACCATTGTATAAAAGCCCCATGAAGCCATAACACACCTTTTAGCTAAATTCACTGTAAACCACGGCTTCTTGAGATTTATTGCTTTAGTATATATATATATATATATATATATATATATATATATATATATATATATATATATATATATATATATATATATATATATATATATATATATATATATATATATATATATATGCCAAAACAAGCATCTAGGGATATGAGTATATCCCCATATGGGCTATGCACCTTCACATTGATAATCAGCAATATACAGTCAAACCAAAAACCTTCAACATTTTCTCACATTGTCACAGTTTATTCGCAATAGGTTAGAAAATGGTAAAAACTCAGTTAAACAGTTTCAGAACAAATTCATCTTGATAATGTCAGATAACTTTGATAGAAAGGTATGGAATGGATTACTATCAACCAATCAGCTGTCAGCTGTTAAATTTAAGTACACAATTAGATAATACCAATTTAGGTCAACCAATTACCAAGCAATGCTTCATTTTGTTCAGTCTGTGGTGTAAAAGGTCACATTAGCAATTAAAGGAACATGCCGACTTTTCGGGACTTTAGCTTATTCACCGTATCCCCAGAGTTAGATAAGTCCATACATACCATTCTCATCTCTGTGCGTGCCATAACTCTGTCTGACGCACCCACCGCTAGCCTAGCTTAGCACAAAGACTGGAGGTAAACGGCTCCAGCTAGCCTACTGCTAGTACTGGCATGCACGGAGATGAGAATGCTCTGTATGGATTTATCCAACTCTGGGGGATACGGTGAATAAGCTAAAGTCCCAAAAAGTCGCCGAGTTCCTTTAAAGAAAAAACACTTAAGCAAAACATGGCCTGGTCCCAAATTTAGTCCATTGTGTGAAAAATGTTTGGGTATAATATGTCACAGTTTACTTTATTTTGCTGTCCTCACTTACATAAATGAACTATAGTGTCCTGCACCCACTAGTAAAAAAATTTATATCTGGGGCCTCATTTATAAAACTTTGCGTAGGATTTGCGTCAGAAGTGGCGTACGGATGAAACATAGGACGTGCGTACGCACAGAAATATTCGGATTTATAAAACCGTGCGCACGCACATCCTACGCAGTTTTAAATTCTAAATGTAGTGCAGCTTTTGCAGCTTCATGTCACGCCCATAGTTGCCCATAAATAGTCCGTGAAACGCCCACAAGTTAATATTCATCGATTGCGAAATCATGGCAAACACAGAGAGGAAATCAAAAAAACTTAACTTCACTCAGTGTGAAGTAGAAGTTATCATTGGCGAGGTGGAAAAGAGGAGAGAAATGTTGTTTGGAGGGCATAGTGTGGGCATTACTAATGCCAAAAAGGCACTTGAGTGGCAAAAGGTTGCAGACGCCATAAATGCTATAGCCTCACAACCTCGGACCGTGGCCGGAAAATGGTCGGACATCAAAATCAAGGCAAAAAAGCGCTCCATCGCCAGAGTGTGGGGAAAGGGGACACTGGAGCTGACCCCTCTTGATGAGAGACTGGCGGCAATTATTGGGGAATCCAATAATTATTTTATCAAAAATAAAACAAACTAAAGGCATATGCATGAATACCATGATTCCGTAGCTGATGAACAATTTTTTACTATGAAAACAACTTTCCTCAGTGGACAATTAATCTATCTATCTATCTATCTATCTATCTATCTATCTATCTATCTATCTATCTATCTATCTATCTATCTATCTATCTATCTATCTATCTATCTATCTATCAGTCTATCTATCTCTATCTATCTATCTAATTGCATCTATATCTGCTCCATGAGACGGACACATTGACAAGAATATCATTCTGTTTACCATATTATTTATGAGGATGAATTGCATAACATGCCAATATTATTGCAGAACATATTTCACTTTTCTTTTTGCAAATATGTGTTAATTAGCATTTTCGTTTAATTTAGTTTGTTTTACACTGCAGATCGATCAAACGGGTGTTCGTGTAGGCTGTTAATTGTAAGACTTGCTTTGTGAAGTCTTCATGTTATTTATGAGAGGAAGTATTGCCATTTCTTTTACACAATGGTCTACAGTTTCACACACTTTCACGTGTTTCTTCCATCTGCCGACGGAGTCGCCATTTCTCATTTCACCCGTTTTTGTGCGTACGCCTGGGTCCGAGCTTGCGTGAAGGACCGCAGATTTTCCCGTCAAGTTTGCTTTTTATAAATACCAGTTATTGCGTAGAGAGCGGCATACGCCTTCTTTTGTGCGTACGCAACGTTTATAAATGAGGCCCCTGGTGTCTGAATAATTTTTGGTTTGACTGTAAGTGGTAAATTCCAGATCGACTTGCTGCAACCCTTGACACTTAAACCAGTGGTATAATGCTGAAAAAAGTAATCAGCAGATTAAAGACCCCACACAGGGAACAATGAAAGATAAAGAACGAAAGAAATACAAGAAATACAGCCACAAGACCAGAGAGGGAATCCATGAAGTGGATCAAATCAAATCAAACTAATAGACCTTTAAGCTTTTCCAAAGTTTGCGCCCAAAGTCTTATGGTTCCCTTTTGCCCCATGAGTGTGTGCTGTGGACAATTCAAGATAAACAACGTCTATAAAAGTAAGCGCCCATTTATGCTTATTTAGAGTATATAGAGGTTTCCATCTCGTTGCAACTATCTTCATGGCAGCTGTCAAACCAGCTAAAAACACCCGCAGTTTTAAGATGAATGTCAGAGAGATCATTTAAAATCAATACAGACAAAGACAAAGGAACAGAAGAGTTTAATGAAGTGGACTTTTGTTTTTTTACTATATTCCAAAAATATAGACAGACGTCATCCCAATGTGATGATTATCTTAAAGGGATAGTTCACCCAAAAATGAAAATTCTGTCATAATTTACTCACCCTCATGTAGTTCCGAAAGTTCTGCAAGACTTTCATTCATCTTCAGTTATGATAAATGGAAGCTCAAGCATGTTCATTTGACGTGTGAGAACCAATGAGGTTCATTCTCGAGTGTTACGCAGCATGTTTGAGCTTCCGCAAGAACCAATGAGGTTTGTTCTCTCGTGTCAAGCATGTATGGTTGAGCTTCTGTTCATGTTTGCTGATCGATTTGATTATATGTGAATCAAAGCCTAAATTTGATCTGCTCATCATATAAAGCGACGTGTCTCTTTAGAAAATTTGGACTAAACTGCTCGATTCATATGGGTTAATTTCCCCATCTCTTTTTGAAGTGTCAAAGTGGTGGTCCCTCAATGGAGGGACAGAAATCACTCAGATTTCATTAAAAAAATCGTGTTTTGTGTTCAGAAGATGAACGAAAGCGTTACGGATTTAGAATGACATGAAGGTGAGTAAATGATGACAGAATTTTCATTTTTGGGTGAACTATCCCTTTAAAGCTGGTTAAACCAACTAGCTTTAAGATAATCATCACATTGGGATGACTTCTGGAACATGGTATTCGTCTAGAAAATATGCAGCTTCAAACTCTTTAAAGAAAAGCCTAGAGAAAATAAATGGGAAAAATACTTCCAGAACCAAAGCTGCTTAAACAATGAGCGGTCACTGCTTTCACCTCCCGTTAATCATGCTGGTGATAATAATCCCAAACTCTTTGTTTGGAGAGAAATGTAATCTGCATCTACCTGTACAACTGTGGCCCACTGTGCTAACAATCTCTAAATACAATCTTTCATTCAGTCATGAACACAGCCGATCCATGTATCAAAAGCTATCCAGCATGACCATGCCAAGTTCAGATAAAATCTGAACTTCTCATGTTGAATCCTCATCATTTAATCATGAGAGACATGATATTGCAGACGTGAACAGACTCTAGATTGGGATAACAAGCTAACAGCTGGTTATCAGCCAGCCCAAGTGTCGACCACATGGCTTCATTCCCTTAGGAGCAGACGAGTGACAGGCAAATTTAAGAGGTAATAATTAAGACATCTCCGTTCATGGCTGAGGTAATGACATATGATGCAAGAAGCTGTCATCTGAATTAACCACTCTCTGGGTTTCCCACCAGGCTGATGCATTAGACAAAAACCAAGCAGACAAAAACGCTGGGCTATTCAAACAGAATAGTCTGAATTTTGGGCAAACAACTATATCATATCTAATGTCATGATTAGGGAGCCCCAGCTGGTCCGGGTCCTGGATGATTGGTGTGCAATATAAAGACCTGCACAATTAATTCCTCAGGTTGTTTGGTGAAATGGTATGGGGTGAAAGGAGCGAATGAGGAACAGCTGAGCATTTCTGAGAACCACTGACCTTTTGAACCACTGAGATTTTGGCCCGACAAATCACAAATGCAGATATCCAATTCTATATAATTTTCTTGGAAACAGCTCTGAAATTGCCAGCAATAATGTGACTCCTACAGTGAGCTGCTGGGAAAAAACTGGAGAGTTTAAAGATAGTGATCCATATGCGTCCTGATAATGGCTTATCCCACTGCAGTTTATGCATCACCAAACCGTTAACTGATGCAAATTAACAAAAGCAGGTACTTATTTTTAAATGTACTAAAATGCTTATGCAAAGAGGGCAATTTGTGTAGTCATGTGACTTGCATCTGTACTGGTTCAAGTAGATTTATAGATCAAATACAAATTTAAATGTGCTTTAGGCATAGCCAAGAAAATATAAAATAACCACAACATTTATTTCTCAGTGGAAATATACACTACCATTCAAAAATTTCAGTATTTTTTTTAAAGAAATTAATACTTTTATTCAGCAAGGATGCAATAAAAGTCACAATAAAGACATTTATTTTACAAAAGAGTTCTACTTCCAATAAATGCTTTTCTTTCAAACTTCCTATTCATCAAAGAATACTGAAAAAAATCATGGTTTCCACAAAAATTTTAAGCCAGGGACATACCAAGCCGACTTGGCTGTAGGCCAATTCAACTTGTAGAATCTGCTTTGGTCCGTTGGTGAAAGAGAGAACTCTGATTGGCTGTTCAGTTTAGCAAATGAGTCAGTGCAAGAAAACAAGAGCAAAAGTGATTAAAGCAAGCAAAGAAATCATGACGACACAGACAGAAGGATTTACATCATCTTACCTGAGCATTCTACTGCGCAAATATTTTCATAATAATGAGCAGAATAAATACGTGATCAGCATGATTGATATCCAAAACAGTAAGCAAGCGATGCTTTGTTTATGGTTTATTTACCTGCAGTTTTAGGCCTGGGACACACTGGAAGATTTTCACATCTCACGATTTTCACAGATCAGGCATAACACAGGTGAATAACACTGATTATCTCTTCATCACAGCACCTGTTAGTGGGTGGGATATATTAGGCAGCAAGTGAACATTTTGTCCTCAAAGTTGATGTTTTAGAAGCAGGAAAAATGGGCAAGCATAAGGATTTGAGCGAGTTTGACAAGGGCCAAATTGTGATGGCTAGACGACTGGGTCAGAGCATCTCCAAAACTGCAGCTCTTGTGGGGTGTTCCTGGTCTGCAGTGGTCAGTATCTATCAAAAGTGCTCCAAGGAAGGAACAGTGGTGAACCGGTGACAGGGTCATGGGAGGACAAGGCTCATTGATGCACGTGGGGAGCGAAGGCTGGCCCGTGTGGTCCGATCAAACAGACGAGCTCCTGTAGCTCAAATTGCTCAAGAAGTTAATGCTGGTTCTGATAGAAAGGTGTCAGAATACACAGTACATTGCAGCTTGTTGCGTATGGGGCTACATAGCTGCAGACCAGTCAGGGTACCCATGCTAACCCTATGCTTACTCCACCGCTGAAAGTGCCAACAGTGGCCACGTGAGAATCAGAACTGGACCACGGAACAATGGCACCAGGATGCACTATGGGAAGAAGGCAAGCCAACGGAGACAGTGTGATGCTTTGGGCAATGTTCTGCTGGGAAACCTTGGGTCTTGCCATCCATGTGGATGTTACTTTTACACGTACCACCTACCTAAGCATTGTTGCAGACCATGTGCACCCTTTCGTGGAAACAGTATTCCCTGGTGGCTGTGGCCTCTTTCAGCAGGATAATGCGCCCTGCCACAAAGCAAAAATGGTTCAGGAATGGTTTGAGGAGCACAACAATGAGTTTGATGTGTTGACTTGGCCTCCAAATTCCCCAGATCTCAATCCAATCGAGCATCTGTGGGATGTGCTGAACAAACAAGTCCGATCCATGGAGGCCCCACCTCGTAACTTACAGGACTTAAATGATCTGCTGCTAACATCTTGGTGCCAGATACCACAGCACACCTTCAGGGGTCTAGTGGAGTCCATGCCTCGACAGGTCAGGGCTGTTTTGGCAGCAAAAGGAGGACCAACACAATATTAGGAAGGAATATTCATAATGTTATGCCTGAACAGTGTATATGACACTTTCAAATGATTTTTAGCATTATAATCCTTTAAACGCACACACTGGATGATTCAGCTAGACTGCGAAACCACACACTTATTGATTGTAGTAACGATTTCACAGTGACATGAGATCTCACAGAGACTCGTTAGATCAAACGTGACTTGAGAAGAAAAACAAATGGAAGACAATTGACTCTATCAGGTGGCTATCATGGAGCAAGTTCTGTTTTACAGTGAAAAAAAAAAGTTGACAAAAATAATATCGCTAGTATCACGTCAGAGACAGCACGATCAAGAGTTAGAGCCTCCACAATCCCAAATGTAAATATGTTTGATATTTACGTTTTGGGATTGTAGAGGCTCTGACGCGATCGAGAGCAGTAAAATAATCATTATGACACCACACAATTGAGGATCTCAATCGGGCCACGCCCCCCGATCGCAAAACCGGCCTTAAAATCTTCAAGTGTGTGGCCAGCCTTAGTTTCGCTTTACCTTTTTTAATGACGAATATAGACAAATACATCTGGATAAATAGACAGTTATCTCCTTTAAATGCAGGCGCAGAACACGCAAATTCCTTAGGAGAAATAAAAAGACACAAATGAGACCATTTTTGATATACAGTAGCAGTATAGAGATATGAGATATGAGAAATGTTGAAGCTCATACTGAAATCTCTGCCTTTTGATTGACTTTAGTATCTTATTAAATATGAGCAGAAACTTACTGTATGTGAAATTACCACAGTCTACTTCTCAAGAAAAAAAATCAAGAGGAGACTTGCACCAAAATCTCCATTTGGTCTTCATTTAATCTCAATGTTATCTGGAAGAAATAATTGAGATATAGATGCACTTATGATCTAATTTATTTTTCTTTCATATGGGCAGGATTGTGAGGCATCACTCCGAGCTGTATATCAATCTACTTGCATAATCTAGCTTGATATTATCAGATATACATTTATTTACATACCGTGATTGATGGCGGGTGAAATTCATGCCCCCTTTTTTAATTGCATATGAATATTAGAAGCAAAAATCTAATTAACCTACTTATCTGCCCTCATTTAAGAAAGTGTGCAGCAGACCGTAGAAAATTATTGACAGCGGATAAAATTAACAGGTATCAGTAAACGTTTATGCTTTGTTTGAATATGTGTGTGTGTGTTACTCACCTCATAGTGGGCGACTCTCTGTGACTCAGAGATAAGCTGAGCGCTGCACACTTTGCAGTAGCTGTCAGTGAATAACCCCGGATCTACTTCTGTTGACTTCATCTAAAGAGGAATATCAGTGTATTTTTATTGGTTTCACACATTCATTAGGAATACTTTAAACTAGATGAAGTCTCGTGAGACCATCTCAGCTTTCCTAAACTCATTATCACAAACTTTGTATATAACAGTGAGAAAATAAACCAGATAAACACTTGATTGGTGAATCAAACAATATGCAGTGTATTTGTACAGTCATAACCATGCCAACATCAATCATGCAAGATGACATTTTGGGTTTATCATACAGTGACATTCTTTGCACAAACTGATGAATTCTATGACATTTGGATTTTGGAAAAAAGAGAGGGAGGCTGGAGAGGAGGGGGTATAATGAGACAGACAAGAGGAGAGATAAATCTGGCACCGCTCCATGTCAAAAGAGGCAACAACTCGCCCGGAGGAGAAAGAAGTGGCATACAGTAGAAGACAGCTTTTTAGTGCTGATCTGGGACCATCTGATGCCAACTTTATATACTGACCTTTAATAATCTAGACACTGCAAAATTATTGTAGGTCATAATAAGGAGAGATTTCTAATGACAGAAGGAGGTGAGGTCATCGATTTGGACCATACTTTCATTTGGAAAGCTCCTGGCACCTGACGGATCTTAAATGGATAAATTAAAATTCTGTCATTATTTACTAACCCTTATGTCATTTCAAATTCAAACCTATATGACTTACTTTCTTCTGTGAAACACAAAAGTAGATATTTTGAAGAGTGTTTCTACTGGTTTTGTTAAAGGGATATTTTCTTCAGTAGAAATGTAAAGAAGATTTTTAGCTGAAACTGTAGTCCTTGGTGATTCATATAATGCAAGTCAATGTCTACCGTCAGAGTCAGAAAAACATATACAGGTAAAACTAAATAATCGGGAACTATTAGTGCACCCCTAGTTCCCGATTATTTTGTTTTACCTGTATATGTTTTTCTGATTCTCAAAGTGACGGTTGGAGTTTATTGGAATTTAAGATGACACGACTTAAAATAAATCAAAAATAAATTTTGAATCCTTTATCCATAAAATTACTCTAAATAATATTTCATTTCTATATGTTGTCAAATATGGTTTTATGACTTTGAGAATTGAATGTAGGCTATTTCAAAAGCCGATCTCGCATGGAGTGAGTGACATGGCTACGTTGGTTGAGGACCAGCATGTCTCCAAAGACTTTATATATAGGAAGACGGTGCACTCTGATTACTTATGAATGGGAGAAAGTGCAATGGCCAATATGGCGAATAAGCCATGCCTTCTAAATGAAAGAGCCAATCGTTGATTAATAAAGTCATCACATCACTGCAGCTTCCGTTAGAAGCTCCGGTTCCTACAGAAACTGGCAACGTTCTGAGACGCCCGTTTAGGATTGCGCATTAGCTTTGTCCAGGCTGAAAAATGCAGGGTTTAGCAACCAAATTTATGAGACAGTTGTTGTCAGATTTCATTGGTGATTTGAAATATGAAACTGAATCATAAGCTTGGTAAACAGATCTGGAGAATTTGATGTTTCCCCATTCAAAGAGATAGGAGATGCACTTGCATGCCCGAGAGGCGTTTCAAAGATGGCCGCCGAGTGAAATGACTTGTCTTAAAGGGACTTTGATGTCTCAGAACTCATTTGACACTGCATGTTCATGTAGACATTGGTGAAAAACTAAATATAGAGGTCATGATTATCTAGAGCATTCGTCGGTATTAGACACGGTACACACAGAACGCGTTTTTTTTCCATTCGACTGTGCTACTTTTCCATATATTTTTTTTCTATGTGCACACGCTAGACAGACCACTAACTGATGCGCTTGCGTCTCGCGTCTTTTGCAGGGTATTGTGCATGACACAGCGTTCTAACGCATGTTAAAGATAAAATAAGTTCAGCTTCTAAACATGTCTCGAGACCTTTGCTTTCTGTGTGAACTGAGCCCTTACTCCTGAGCACCAAACTACATTAGAGTATTATAAGGTAAGAAGCAGATTTTTCTGCTGCCGCCATGTAGTGAAATATGCAGTGTTTTTAACATTTAATATTTATCACAGACTGATTGTTTCGCTTCATAAGACCTCAGTGAATTGTCAGGAGCCACAGGTATTAATTTTGTTTTACCTGTATATGTTTTTTTGACACTCAAAGTGATGTAGCCATTGACTTGCATTATATGAAGGACCAACGACTACAGTTTCAGCAAAAAATCTTCTTTACATTTCTACTGAGGAAAAAAAGACACCTACATCTTGGATAGCCTCAGGGTGAGTAAATTAACAGCAAATTTACATTTTTGGGTGAACTATCCCTTTAATGGGGGCCAACAGCATAACATTGGACCCCATTAACTTTCGAGTGAACAAAAAACACTGAGATCATTCTTTTGTGTTAAGCAGAAAAAAGAAAGTCATAGGTTTGGAGGGTGAGTGAATGATGATCATATTTCCTTTTTTTTTTTTTTTTGATAAACTAACAAATTCAGCAGGTGTAATTTTTGTAAATCCGAAGTAATCTACACTCTTAAAAATAAGTTTTATATTATTGCACCACTGACAATCAGCCTTAGAGGAGCCGGATCATTTTAGACAGAGGGATTAAATATTAAGATTATAAGTGAACCTCAAATAAAATCCATTTTATGATTCTTCATGGAACCAGATGCCAAAAAAAACAAAAAACATGTATAGTCCCAGTGAACCGGAAGTAGCAAGTGAGTTTTCTTCAGTGCCGTGACGTATTTCCAAGTGAAACGGAATATTGAATAGAGGGCAGGGTTTTACTTCAGCGCTCCTCCTCACCATCTCTCAGCTCATAGCGGTTGGAGGAGAGTGGTTACGCATTTTCAAACCTAAGCCGTCAAACTGACATCATCTGAGAATGAACACCGTTTCCAGACCGGAAGTCACTTTTCAGACTTTTCAGAAAAAAAAAATTCTGTGTATTAACTTGCACGGATTAATTGTTCACGCTAAGACCTGTAATGTGTGCTAAGAAAGTAAATAGGGTCAATTTTGATTTCATGAGGACTTTAAGAGTGTATAATCATTTTTTTTTTGAAAAAGTATGAACATAGACAAGGCCTACAAAATGGCCTACTTTAAAATCAGCAATTTTACTTTAAAAAACAAACAATCTTATAATTCTGCAGTTTACCTGATTTGCGCATGCTTTGACTACTCTTTACTCATTCACAACCATTTTGAGATTGTCATGGGAGATATTATGCTGCTCTAGATTTGACTTCGGAGGACCAGATCTGAGGAAACAACAGCTTAGGGCTCATTTGTGATTCAAGGGCATCGCCAACTGAAATTTGAATAATGATAAAAGAGTTTTATATAAAAAATTAAAATGGTGGTTGTTTTCAACCCCTTTCTTCTCACCCTAGGGGTAGCTTCAAACCAACTAAATATCCCATAACTATTCCAGACAAATTGTTTGCAGGAGAAAGAAAGTCTGTGACCCTCTGATGCCCCCAAAAACTAAATAATACCCTGCAGCATCCTGCAGTCCATGACTTTACACTCAATAATCCAAAATCATTACTACCAAAAAACAAACAAAAAAGAAGCCATTTATCCTGTCTCAAACGCAAACAAATGCATTCTCACTTATGTATTGACTTGATTTGTATAATAATCAGTTTCCTCAAAAGTAAATAACTGAATTATGGGTTGAACTTAAGTAACTGCCACTACAAAAGCCCTTTTAAATGATAATCAATGGGTCAAATAGGTTCAGAATAGCAACTGGCCCTGCCAATTTCTCAGAAATGTAATATTTAATTTAGAAGTGTAGGATTACAACAGCTCGAGGAATCAATTGGGAATTACACCATGATTGATCAGACACTGTATGAGACTTTAACTGTGAATAACTTGCTCAATACATATACCCTGAGTCCATCAGGTGTCACTCAAAAGATGGTCTAGAAATCCAAATGTCCGAAATCTAGCATGAAAGATCTCTTACAAATTACCCTGAAATAACTCTGATCCTACACACACACATATATATATATATATATATATATATATATATATATATATATATATATATATATAAAAATATCAGATCAGAGGAAAAAAAAAAGGCAAGCATTTTGATTTTTAGAGGGAATGATTTGAAAATGGTTTTCTGAAGAGATGGATCTTATCAGAGTCTCTCCTGTCAAAGTTAATCACGTCAATAAAAGCTCCTGCTAACAAAGACCTGAGCAGATGCGCATAACGCTTTTCTTTCATGTGTGGAAAAGTGATTGCTTTCTCACGTAAACCCCAGAACCACATATTGATTTCCCTTAAGTTAGAAAAAAATGCAATTTCCATTATTTCAATGAACATTAAAATGGAGAATGAAGTGAGGAGAAAAAAATATATAATTGAGAGTAGGCACAAGAGAGCAGGTGCTTTCTTTTATTCCTACAAAACCCACCATTTCTGAGTTACCAGCATCATGGTACTATTAGATGACATTGACTGTATTTATATGCACAAGAATATTCCGATATTAATGAAAACATATGGTCATATTCTGATTATGAAAGTACCATAAACATGATTGTCATAACCATATTAAACCAATGTTTCCGTTTGATAGCCGACATATTCCTGTATAATTCAGAACTTTTGGTGATGTAGCCTAAATGTCTTACAACTACAACTTAAATATAAACTCACTCTGCAATATGATACAGTCCATACTCAAAAACTTTATTTTATGTTCC
The DNA here is from genome assembly GCA_018749465.1 of Paracanthobrama guichenoti. NCBI lineage: Eukaryota > Metazoa > Chordata > Actinopteri > Cypriniformes > Gobionidae > Paracanthobrama > Paracanthobrama guichenoti. Next base: position 21,021,465 of record CM031952.1, on the reverse strand, counting down.
CATTTGTTTAAAAACAATTTTACACTTATGATCCAATTAATATCTCTTATCAGTTTCTTCAGTTTCAGACATTTAAGGTGTTTAAATATGCTCAGGTAGCCTACTCGAGATTTAGTAGCTCTAAAAAGTATTTTATAATAGTAGAAACGTAGTAATAGTAGTAACGTTATAGGGTAGTAGGGTAGTACGATAATAATAAACTCAAATTTAAAAATAAATAAAGTTGCACCTATGTGCAAGTTCATGCATTATGATGAGTGAGAAACAATGGACATTCGCTTAAAAGTGAAAACAAAAGCTTACTTGTAATTCCAAACTGTATCCCCGGTGCAGGTGATCGGAACAGACCGTCAGATGAGGGCTGATACAGTGTGTGAGAGAGTGACACTGCGCGTGTTGTGTTGTGTGTGTGTGTGTGTGCGTCGGTGTCCTCAGAGCTCCATGTTCGTCGACTGCTCTCCGCCCCCCACCCCCACCCGCTGCGATCATTGGCTGCTGCTTCCACCACACGTCGGCAACGTGCAAATCAAGAAATAATTGATTTAATGAAAATGAAATGTCATTTATTTAATCCGTGGATTTATGTGGCTTAAGCAAGGGCAAAAATTCTCCAGATACGGTTTTACATGTCCATTTATAACCCTAGGATTTGTCCCTGGAATGAAATGGGCTGTTATTACTTTATTTGTAAGGCTCATGAATAATAATGTTGAGCTCTGCTCTGATTGGCTGTTTCACAGCAAGGCTCATTTCAGTAGTGCTTACAAAGGCAGTTATTCAGCAAACAATCGCAAATAGTCGAGAGATCCATGCTTGGAATTATTACAGTTCATCACTGAAAAGATTTGATGTCAGATTTTGTCTCACAAACAGCACAAGCGGCTCGTGAGTCGTGAATGACACTTTAATTTAAGTAGAAAATCTCAAATGGAGATTGCTGAAATGCATGTTTGTGTAAGAGAAATATACATATTTAAAACTTTATTAAACCAAATTATCTGGCTTCCACCATCACCTTCCGTATTCAACTTACGGAAAAAGTGTAGTGCCACTCGCAGTTCAAAATGCTTACGCTACATCTGACGACATTGCACACCAGCTATGTTTTTTTCCGATCTGGCGGCCTTTATTAACCCCCCGGAGCCGTGTGGAGCAGTTATATGATGGATAGATGGACTTTTATAGACTTCAAAAACAAAGCAACAATTCACTGCCATTATAAAGCTTGGAAGAGCCAGGACATTTTTAATATGACTCTGATTTTATTCGTCTGAAAGAAGAATGTCATATACACCTAGGATGGCTTGAGGGTGAGTAAATCACCCTCTAATTTTTATTTTTGGGTGAACTAGCTCTTTAATGCCGCCTGGCCTTGAACATGGGCTGGTATATGTAAATTTTGGGGGCGTAAATATTAATGATCCCGATTAATGTTACGTCACAGTCGGTGTTATGTTGGGATTCGCCCGTTTTTCAGTGGTCTTTTTCAGGCTCAAAATTTACATATGAAGGAGGAAACAACGGTGTTTGCAGCTCATGGTCAGTTCCATGTACAGAACTCTTATTATTCAACTATGCCAAGGTAAATACAGTTTTCACCAGCCATTTCTCCTCCGGTCACATGATCCTTCAGAAATCATTAAAATATGCTGATTTATTTTTAATGTTGGAAACAGTTGTGATGCTTAATATTTTTTTTATAACATGTGATACTTTTTTAGGATTCTTTGATGAAAAAAAAGTTTTTAAATGAACAGCATTTATTTAAAATATAAATCTTTTGTAACTATATGCACTACCATTTAAAAGTGTAGGGTCTGTTTTCTTTTTTTTTTTTTTTTTGTGAAAGAAATTAATAAGCCTACTGTTATTTAGCAAGGATGTGTTAAAAAAGTGATAGTAAAGATTTCAATTGTTAGAAAAGAGTTCTATTTTGATTTCTAAGTATCACAAGTTCCCAAAACAAATATTAAGCAACACAACTGTTTCCAACAATGGTAACAGGCTAACTGAGTATCAAATCAGCACAGAGTGATTTCTGAAGGATCATGTAACTGAAGACTGGAGTAATGGCTGTTGAAAATTCAACTTATATAAGGTGCTGCCCTCTATTGGTGCTGCCTCTGTATGCATGTATATCTAGTGTATATATACTGTATGCATATATATATGTATATATATATATATATATATATATATATATATATACTCACCTAAAGGATTATTAGGAACACTATACTAATACTGTGTTTGACCCCTTTTAGCCTTCAGAACTGCCTTAATTCTACGTGGCATTGATTCAACAAGGTGCTGAAAGCATTTTTTAGAAATGTTGGCCCATATTGATAGGATAGCAGGGCACGAAGCTCCCGTTCCACCACATCCCAAAGATGCTCTATTGGGTTGAGATCTGGTGACTGTGGGGGCCATTTTAGTACAGTGAACTCATTGTCATGTTCAAGAAACCAATTTGAAATGATTTGAGCTTTGTGACATGGTGCATTATCCTGCTGGAAGTAGCCATCAGAGAATGGGTACATGGTGGTCATAAAGGGATGGACATGGTCAGAAACAATGCTCAGGTAGGCCGTGGCATTTAAACAGCCTAAAGGGGGCCTAAAGTGTGCCAAGAAAACATCCCCCACACCATTACACCACCACCACCAGCCTGCACAGTGGTAACAAGGCATGATGGATCCATGTTCTCATTCTGTTTATGCCAAATTCTGACTCTACCATCTGAATGTCTCAACAGAAATCGAGACTCATCAGACCAGGCAACATTTTTCCGGTCTTCAACTGTCCAATTTTGGTGAGCTTGTGCAAATTGTAGCCTCAGGTTGTAACGAGTGGTTATTTCAGTCAAAGTTGCTCTTCTATCAGCTTGAATCAGTCGGCCCATTCTCCTCTGACCTCTAGCATCAACAAGGCATTTTCGCCCACAGGACTGCCGCATACTGGATGTTTTTCCCTTTTCACACCATTCTTTGTAAACCCTAGAAATGGTTGTGTGTGACAATCCCAGTAATTGAGCAGATTGTGAAATACTCAGACCGGCCCGTCTGCCACCAACAACCATGCCACGCTCAAAATTGCTTAAATCACCTTTCTTTCCCATTCTGACATTCAGTTTGGAGTTCAGGAGATTGTCTTGACCAGGACCACACCCCTAAATGCATTGATGCAACTGCCATGTGATTGGTTGATTAGATAATTGCATTAATGAGAAATTGAACAGGTGTTCCTAATAATCCTTTAGGTGAGTGTATATATATATATATATATATATATATATATATATATATATATATATATATATATATATATATATATATATATATATATATATATATATATTAAGCATCACAACTGTTTCCAACATTGATAATATTTTGATAATTGATAATAAATTAGCACATTCGATTGTTTTTTTTGTTTTTTTTTACAGCCTATAGAGGGAATGCATGTGACGGCAACGGCAACGGCAACGGCAACGGCAAAAAACCCCCAGAAATAACGACTTGTATAGAGATGGCCGATTTCAAAACACTGCTTCCTGAAGCTTTGAAGCGTTATGAATCCACATATCGAATCAGCGGTTCGTCGTTATTTAGTTGTTGTTTTTTTTGCGCACAAAAACTATTATTGTCGCTTCATAAAATTATTGCAGAACCACTGTAGTGACTTTGTAACAACGTCTTTAATACCTTTTATGGGTCTTGAGAGAGGAAATGACATTACTATCAATGGAGGCCTTTCTGAGCCATCAGATTTCAACACAAATATCTTCATTTGTGTTACGAAGATGAACAAAGGTCTTACGGGTGTCGAATGACATAAGGGTAAGTAATTGATGACAGAATTTTCATTTTTGGGTGAACTAACCCTTTAAGATTGAACATTGGTCTGGGGAGTCTGCTCTGTATTTTCTGCTGCACAAGAGATGTGATCAACGGGCATAGTTCAAATTACTCTGTACGCAATTGGATAGTCCTTTAACCAATCAGACCACAAGAGGCGTGATCAACGGCCAATGACCTATCCGTCATCGTGTTAAACCCGCCAATAGCATGCCAGGTGGATAAGCCAGTCTGTGACTGGTTCCCGCAAATGAGTAACAGAAGCAGGATAACTTAATGTACAGGTTTCCAGACTGAGTTGCAGGGCAAAATCAAATCACTGGCAGATCAGGCTGGGTTAACCAAGTCTATGAAGGTACAAATAGATGAAAGTTCTAAAAAAAAAAAAACTTTTGGTGTATACATAGACATTCCACATTCCCTCCATAGACTGAAAAAAAAAAAATCTAATATGCCGATTTATTATCAATGTTGGAAACAGTTGTGATGCTTAATTTTTTTGAATAACCTGTGATACTTTTTCAGGATTCTTTGATAAAGTTGAAGTGCATAAGCACAAATGCATGTTTCCCAAAGTCTGGTATATCCTTTCATAAAAAATACTCCCTTACATTTGACACAGGCATCATTTTGTAAAGTCACAGAGTTCAACAGGTTTTGCATAAAAAGGAATGAGGTAAAGCAGGTGCTGCCCTCTATTGGGAATCTGGTGTAAGTGCATGGATGGAGATGATGGACGCAGCTGTGGAGTATTTCATAAATCAGTTGATTGCATTACATATACCTCATGCTGCTGTCATATGTCATATGATGCTTTTGAGACATTAATTTGTTTATAAGTCTTTTTACAGGCATCACAGTGACTGACTGTCTCTGTATAAAGGTCAGGCCCTGATTACGAAAATAAAAGACTGAGAATCGCTTGTAGAGTGGCAGTCATAAATTTGAATAAACTGTTTTTTATATTATTCTCATGATGAAAGAATGGACTTGCGATTTAAAGCCAGCTTTTTTTGCTCAATCATCAGGGAGTTTGCAGTGCCAAAACTGTAGAATGGGTAAATAAGGAGGGGGGAAAATCCTGGAGAAAACTTTTCCTCAGACAGAGTCTCCAAACCAAATGTAATAGTACAAGAAATAAAATAATAGATGAAGTAAAAATTATTCAACTGAAAATATTTACTTCTCTTGTTAGTGGCTAAATGTAATACAACTCCACAGCTTTGCCCCATTTTCAATTTGTCAATGTCATAAATGAAACATATGAAAAAGATGTGTTTATATCCCGGAGGTATGGGAGGCCATCAGCTGATTTATGAATCAGTTCCTGCCAAAATCTGCTCTCACCTCACAGTGGGGGTCAGGTCTGTATCTCAAGACCTAAGTCTACAACTCCTATATCTGCCAAATTCATGATCCACAACACCCAAGCCAGTTGTCATTTGTCCTGGTTATGTTAAAACTGAAACGCATGCTGTTCGAATGTAAATGCATCTGATTCAGCATTGAATATGTACCTAAAAGGAGTGGTAATGGGCCACCTTAAAGGGCCAGTTCACCCAAATATGAAAATTCTGTGATTCTTTGCTTTACGCTCCATTCTGTATGATGTTTTTTTTTACGTAAAATACAAAAAGAGATATTTTACAGAATGTCCAAGCTGCTCTTTTCTATATAATGAAAGTGAATTGTGACCATGACTGTCAAGTTCCAAAATAGACAAAAAGCACTGAAAGTATCAAACTGATCCTAGTCATATAATAGCTTTGTGTGAGGAAAATAACTAAATCTAAGTTCATTATATGCAATTTAATCCATATCTGAATATGCACAATCGCAATTGAGATTTGTGAGCTATAGCAGACTTAAAGGGATATACAATCTTAGTGCATGGTCTGAAGCACATGGTGCAGGTGCAGGTTCAAATACACTTTTGCTAGTTTAACAACAGAAAAAAATGGTTTGCGCACCAGGCTCATGGTTTCCAACGGTTTGTATGTAGTCTCTTGTACGTAATGTGCAATAAACCAATCAGACTCTCATCTCCCAATCCCTTTAAAAGCCAGTTGCGCTTGCATCATGGCGGATTCGCTATTTACATGCTGCAATTTGCAAGCGGAAAGACTGAACGCTTCTCCAGAGAAGAATCCTTTTATTTTTTATATTTGGCATGTTTGTGTGCTGCTACGCGTCCCTGTGTGTGTAATAAGGAGAGTGCACACGAGTTGTGTACCCGCCTATAGGCACATATTACTAAAGCCCCCTTTAAATAAAATAAAAAATAGTGCGCTATTGACTTTAGACCAGGTTTTTGTTGGTCAGTGGCGCAGTCGTTTTCAGTTGCCTCAGAATAGCAACACACCAACAATGCACCTGAACACACCTTGTTTTCAGACCAGCACACCCATGGGCAAACAGATGGGCGTGAGTGAGAGATGAGCTGCTGGACGTGAAAATTATAACTGCACTGGGCTGAAACTAGCAAAAAACACTTACATCATGCCTGGCGTTGCATTGCGGCGTGGGTGTATGATAGGGCCCATATAGTTGACAGTTGACGGCACCCATTGACTTCCATAGTATTTTTTGTTCCTACTATGGAAGTCAGTGGGTGCCATCAACTGTCTGGTTATCAGCACTCTGTAAAATGTCTTCTCTTGTGTTCAACAGAAGAAAGAAACTCATGCAGGTTTGGGACAACTTGAGAGTGAGTAAATGATGGCAATGTCTATTTTTGGGTGAACTATCCCAACGGCTTGAAAATATAGTGCATGCTTTCAGAATATTTGGAGTCATATGGAACACTTTTAGGGTGCTTTTTGTAATTTTTGAAGCTTGGACCATTCAGAACGAGCAGTTCAGACATTCCCAGAAGAACGTCCGTTACATGGGTTTGGAAAAACATGAGGATGGAGTAAATAATGACAGAATTTTGCTTTTGGATGAACTATCCCTTGAAGTTATAACAGATATCAATACATTATGTTCTTGAATATGTCTAAATAAACCATTGTGACATTGACTTCGATTACACGGGACATTTTTTAGGCCCAAAGTTTTGAGAAGTACTTCACCAGACAGCATTCCTTCACTCCCACCCGCAGGAGTCGAGAAGGCCATTTGCTTGATAAAATTGTGAGATGTTGAACAAAGAGAGTCAGATTTATCTAGGCATTATCTATATCAGAAGGATTGCGCAAACAGACCTCAGAGTTTGGATGATTTTGTGCTAATATTCTAGCTTAAAATAAACACTCAAAATAACACTGGCGGACAAAACCCTCATCATTGAATTGGGAACAGTGATGGCACCATATTCAGAGTCTACGCATCCCATCTGGCAGAATTCGCAGTTGGCATGTGTGAGAACTTCACTCCCCATGTGGAAGTATGTTTGCCGCAGAGCCCATTTTACCTCAGTTGCTATCCTGTGAGAGCATCATATTATTTATGGCTTTTAATTGGCTTTTTTCCCCCCTCAAGGCTGGAGGCAAAAGAGCAAGTCTTTTTCATTCAATAAAGCTGGGAAATATGCAGCAGCAAAGCCAACAGCTGCTTCTAATGATCATCCCATAGACTCTGGCAGTCAATGTCATCCCAGAGCACAAAAGCACAGCTATTTGCTTAACCTGGATAAACCATCACTATGCTTTTGCACGAGCTGGGATCGGTCGACTTCTCCTGGGGGTTACACGCACTCAGGGTTTTTGCCATTTGCCATGTATGGACTTTCTTTCGAAACGTGTTCCCTGCAGATGATTTAATTATGGTTTAAATCAACCAGAGAGGACGTCAAAACAAAAGGGGGTCTTCAAATGTAACTAAACAGTTTTACAGGAATGTTCCTGGTTCAGTACAAGTTAAGATGGTCAACATCTGTGGCATGCTGTCGATTACCATAGACAACAATTTCAACTCTTCCCTCAGTTTGTAAACACACAAAAAGGCACTCAGAAGTCTATGGGTCAGGACATTCTTTAGAGTCTAAAAACTCATATTTAAGTTAAGATATTAATAATATTATATTCATATGTCTGTTAACAAACATCACAGAAGAATTGTTGTTTCTCTTTTTTTAAGTCATGAAAATTTCCACCACATTTTAAATGATGTTTTATGTTTAGTAGCATTCTGTGATGGAAATGATGATGGCAGAAATTACATTTAAAATATTTCTGTCAGTTCCATTCTCTGTTAAGGCTAAGTTTGACTTTTTTATGGCTCCTAAATGCACACACACACACACACACACACACACACACACACACACACACACACACACACACACACATTTGTTTTTGTGGGGATATTCCATAGGCGTAATGGTTTTTATACCGAACAAACCGTATTTTCTATCCCCCTGCACTACCCCTACCCCTAAACCTACCCATCACAGGAAACTGCACATTTTTACTTTCTCCCCAAAAAACTCATTCTGTATGATTTATAAGCCTTTTGAAAAATGGGGACATGGGTAATGTCCTCATAAGTCACCCTCTCCTTGTAATACCTATGTCATACACATGTCATTATAGATATTTGTGTCCTGATACGTCTCACACACACACACACACACATTTTCTTATTTTTTGCATAATCGACGAAAACAGCTTGATTATAAATGACATTAGTTAGTTAGTTAGTTATAATTTATATTATAAATTATTATTAACATAATTATGAGATTAAAATTGAAATTAAATTGAAATTATGATAAAAAAATCATGAATTGAAATTATGGCAGTCGAAATGTAGATAAAAAGTAATATTTATGACATAAAAGTCAAAATTATGACAAAGACAATCTTTGACAAAAAGTAAAAATTATGACAAAGGCATAATTGTGAGAAAAAAAAGTTGAAATTATAACAAAGGCATAATTATGACAAAAAGTCGAAATTGTGAGGGGAAAAAGTCATAAATATGACATAAGTTTAAATACATTTAAATAAAAGTATAGCCTAATTATGACAAAAAGTCAAAATTATGATGTCAGTTCTACTTTTTGTCATAATTTCAGCTTTTATCATAATTGACTTTTTCTGTATTATGTCCTAATTATGACTTTTTATAATTATGATTTACCATATCATATGATTTATGATTGTTTTTATGTGGCGTAAATGCACTTTCATAAACATAATTTTAAACTATTATTTTTAGGATGTTTTTATAGTTTAAGATTGAAGTCAGGGATAATGGTAAAACATTGTCTAAACATAAAATGTATTTGCATAAATGTATTGCATGCACATTGTGAAAGTTCCAATCTTTGCAAGCCTTCACTCTTTACTTTTCCACACGTATAAGGCCGTGTTATGCTTTTTAAAAGCAGCACCTGTGTATTCCGACTAGAATGATTTCATGGCAGCTTCATTGGTGTAGGCATGTTGTCAACACCTGCACTATCTGAATCTGATGCTATCTCTGTTGCACACTTTATGATGCTGGGAATGTAAACAGGTGTAGTGCCAAAGGCAACATGAGACACACACATTCACACACTATGGCATCACAGAGTCATGTGTTCTTATGATAGTTATCCGGTCAACATCTTTCAACTGTTCTGATTTGCTGACATTCAATTTCTTAGAATCCTGCATGGCTCTGATAACATATGCAGTGCTTTACTGAAATAATGGAAATTGAAATCAGATGAATGAAAGCGAGCGTTTTGATTCTGCTTACGAGCAGTATGCATCATTACTGCAAAGTTGGTTATTTGAAGGCCAGGCCTGTTACAGCATGATAGTAGATAACAGATCTCACTGCTTCACAGCTCATCAGCAGCAAATAAGGGCCCTTAAACCGTATCAAGGTGATTACTGATTGGCAGGCATTACAACACAGATGTTTTCTCAGGAAAATGCCCTCTTCAATAAATTGATAAATGCTTTTCTTGAGTTGACGTATTTCAAAAAGCTTTTAATAAAAGGTTGCATCACAGCCATCAACCATGATTTGCTACTTACTAGTTGGAGGCATTCTAGTCATTAAGGGGGGTGACATTTCTTTCTCTGGAAAGCATTTGATTGGACAAAAATCTCTGTAGTACAGGATGAGTCATTAATATGTTTGGTCCAATTTCCATGAAGAAAAAGACTAAATTTGAAATGTCAAGTGTATGTCAAAGTTGTCAGAAGTACATTCGCAAAGATGACCTCAAAGCTAATATGGAATAAAACTTTTAATTTTTGATTTTATTATTTAGTTTCATATTCTTTTTTTCTGTTATTCTTTTCTAAGCCATTAATTGTGAATAACTATCTAGATTAGGATATATTAGGCAGCAAGTGAACATTTTGTCCTCAAAGTTGATGTGTTAGACACAGGAAAAATGGGCAAGCGTAAGGATTTGAGTGAGTTTGACAAGGGCCAAATTGTGATGGCTAGACGACTGGGTCAGAGCATCTCCAAAACTGCAGCTCTTGTGGGGTGTTCCCGGTCTGCAGTGGTCAGTATCTATCAAAAGTGGTCCAAGGAAGGAACAGTGGAGAACCGGTGACAGGGTCATGGGCGACCAAGGCTCATTGATGCACGTGGGGAGTGAAGGCTGGCCCGTGTGGTCCGATCAAACAGACGAGCTACTGTAGCTCAAATTGCTCAAGAAGTTAATGCTGGTTCTGATAGAATACACAGTGCATCACATTTTTTTGCATATTATGTAATCACAGTTTGTTGCATATGTAATCATTTACCGTTTCCATGGTGGCCGTGGCCTCTTTCAGCAGGATAATGCACCCTGCCATAAAGCAAAAATGGTTCAGGAATGGTTTGAGGAGCACAACAATGAGTTTGAGGTGTTGACTTGGCCTCCAAATCCCCCAGATCTCAATCCAATCGAGCATCTGTGGGATGTGCTGAACAAACAAGTCTGATTCATGGAGGCCCCACCTCGCAACTTACAAAACTTAAAGGATCTGCTGCTAACATCTTGGTGCCAGATACCACAGCACACCTTCAGTGGTTTAGTGGAGTCCATGCCTCGACGGGTCAGGGCTGTTTCGGCAGTAAAAGGGGGACCAATTTTTACTGCCAAATCATATTATGCCTGATCGGTGTATAAAGCACATATTAATGCCTTATTCTGCATCCCTTAATCTAAACTTAAACGCTACAAAAACTACCTCACTACCTAAGGAGTAAATTAGGAGTTTATCAAGGCAAAATAAATAAAGGGGGGCAAAAACTCTTCTTGGATCATTTATTATCATTTATAATTTATAATATAATCTTTTTGCTTTGAAATAAAAAATATATTATTAACTGTCCAAAAAACAGGAGGGCTTTCATCAGGAGAGCATGGGAGAGAAAAAAAAAATCCAAAAATGTCCAAATCATTCCCTCCATCCAACACAAACATTTCTGATCTGTCTATACAAGATAAACACTTTGGCTGTTTGCTTACACACAGCACATACAGTGTCTGAAATTTCTCTAATCTGATCTCAGTTCGTAGTGATTATTTCGTAGTTATTTCACAACATGTGCTGTGTTGTAAAGCTGGACTGCTTGGTAGGTCATAACTGCTGCTTGTCTTTTGCATTTTCTACTTAACTACTTAAAGCGGTCACTACTGCACAATATATAAGAAAGAATCAGTCAAATATATTAAAAATATTTTCTGTTTTAATGTTCAGTGATTACAGTGCAATGTCCTCAGGCATGCTACAGTACACCTTCCACGTCATGATTAACTGTGATTTGCATCCTGCAAGCCAAACAAACTGTCAAACAAATATGTGCCTTTATTGTCTAAGGTGCATGTATTATGTGTTTTACTGAATAGGCTAATAACTGACAGTTGTGATGAATATTACAAAACATAAACATTATTAACAGATTGTATGAATAGATATTAATCCAACATGAAAATGTCAAGATATATCAAAATGCACTGATTTGCAGCATAAAAATGACTGTGAATATTGTTTTGTACTTGGATTGATTAGAAATGTTCAAGAACATTTTGAATTTGAACTAAATTGCACTTGTTTGCATGTATTCAGACATTTGTTAGGCAAACAAACTCTTTAAAAACTGGCTAGTTGGGTTGTGGCATTTATGGTTTCTTTCTATACTATACTGTAAAGTAAAAGGTAATATAATGCTATAATGACAAGATTAGTGACAGAATGATTAAAAATCACTTGAACACTGTCTCATAAGCTGGGCATTTATGGCTTTTAAGGTTTTTAAGGGCCTTCTTAAATTCTTTGCTAGATTTGTCCCACTTGTGAATGCCTGTCAAAATATACTGTGTGCCCACCCCACGACCCATGATTAGGTAGTTGTTCCTTAAGTTTTCCAGTTGTTGGCACGGACAGTCTGCTCCGTTTTTCAGGTAAAGAACAAGCTTCTTTAGTTCCTGTTTATTCAGATTTCCAGGCTTCACCATCTTCCTCTTTTTCTGCAGAATGATTTTTCGGTCTAAGTTGTCTATTTCGACTTCCTTAATCTTCGTCTTTATTGCTGCAAAAAGAAAAATGTAGATTTTAGATTTTCACAAGTCATTAATGTTCATGAAGTTTTAAATGAGACAATTTCATTGCACACCAATGAAGTCTTCAATAAATCTAGAAGAGTTCAAGTATCTAAAAACTTCAAGCACTGATTGAAAATATTTAAAGTATTTTTGCTTAAGGTCATTGTTGTATTTCTTTGCCATGGAGATGCTGAACACTTGGCTGTTTTTCCATCATCTGTTTTCACGTTTAAGCCAAGAACTCACTCTAGTTTATGTCTTTCAGATGCTATTCTGTGCTAATTGCGCAAAGCTGGATGGTGCAATGAGTTGTATCGCAATATCGTCCAGGGTGTGTGAGGATAAGATTCATGTGTATGAATCAAATTCTAAATCCAAACAAGATCAATAAAGAGACGGCACAATCCTTCCCAAACTTTCTCTATTAGCAATGTTGAAACTAAATAGGTCTTATTACCGATCCCTGGGGCACTCCTCAAATCACTGGCTATTTAAACACTGCGTTATAAAAGAATTTTAGTTTTGAATTTGTGTGTTGTGGATAGCAATTTTTAGAATTATCAACAACACAGAACATCTACTAAACATAATCAAAAACATAATCAGGCTAGCAGCATCCTATTAAAGTATGGGGCTAAAGGCACACCCAAAGAAAATGTGATTTTCATTAATCCCATTGTGTATGATTGCAGAAAAACAAATTGTATTGAACATTTATGGAGCAACAGATTTTGTGTGAAAATAAATCATAATGTATGGGGTGGTGAGGGGGGCCTTTTACCCCACGCACAGGGTAAAAGGCTCACCAGCATGGGGCAAAAGGCACACAGTATTGATACAAATACTTTAGCTAAAATAATATGTTTTTAATAATGCTTGTTTTGTTTGCAATAATGATTGTTTTAAAGTTAATACTCATTCAAAACAAACACTTTAGCAAAGTTTGAACTATTTTCTGTTTATTATGATGAATAAAATAATTCATTTTTGTTCAGTAAATATGCTGTCATTTCATTATATAGAAATATATTTGAAGAAAGGAAAGATTCTGAAAGCATTGAAGGAGATCACATAATAATTTAATTTAATTTAATGGATTTACAGTAATAACAATAAATTATATTTTATTATATAATATGATTAATATCATATTTTAAATATGATGGTTTCATTATAAATTTGGTGATCATCTCTAATATGGAAACCCAACTTAATATATGATATTTACAATCTGAATCTAACCATGTTATGTCGACAAATGGAAAAGTCAGCTAACAATTTATTATCATGTTAAACTACCTTAATTACCTTGAACAAAACAGAAAATCATTAAGAAGACCTTTGTCTCAAAATATTCCTATCCTTATTTGCCTCTTAAATCTACAACATTTTAAAAAAACATCAAATATTAAATAAAATTAGTGCAGAATTAACTTTATGCTGCCGTCCGCGATCGTGTCAAGGATCAGACAAATCTCCCATTCCCTTTAAAAGCCAGTTTTGCTTGCACCATGGCAGATTCACTATTTACATGGCGGAATTTGCATGCGGAAAGACTGAGTGCTTCTTTTTCCAGAGAGGAATCCTTTTATTTTGAATATTTAAAAATGTTTGTGTGTGTAACAAGCAGAGTGTACACGCGTTGTGCACCCGCCTATAGGCGCACATTACTAACGCGCCCTTTAAATAACACAAAAAATACAGTGGTTTTCAGTTGCCTCAAAACAGCAATGCTGAACACACCACGTTTTCAGACCAGCACGCCCATGGGCGAACAGATGGGCGCGAGTCAATTTGCTATTTAAACAACGTGGCACAGGACGTGAAATTGACTATTAACTGCGTCGGGCTGAAACTAGCAAAAAACACTTGTGTCGCATCTGGTGTTGCATGGCACCAGGTGTATAATAGGGCCTGAAAAGCAGATGTTTTGGAAAGTGCTACGGCAAGTTTTTGTGCCATCTAGTGGTTTAGAGGAAAATAAAATCAAAGGAGCCTTTTACCCTGTGGAGCCTTTAGCCCCATTGTAGTAGTTAAACTACTTCTTAAACTCTACAACATAGGGGTGCCAAACTCAGCTCCTGGAGGGCCACGGTTCTGCAGAGTTTATCTTCAAGCCTAATTAAACACATCCATCTAATCAAGTCCTTCAGGATTACTTGAAAACTAGGTATGTGTGTTGGAAATAAACTCTGCAGGACTGTGGCCCCGCAGCAGCATCCAGTGAGCTGCCAAATGTTCTTATTCCCTGGAGCTCTATTTTGACTAAACAACTATCGTATGTTGTACTTTCATCAATGACAATGTACTTTCATCAAACACACTGGTGCCAGCAACACAAACTATATCAGGTTTTCCATTGATGTCCTAAAGCTATTTATGTGTTGCAGTTATACCTTCAACATAAAACAAGTATTCAATTAACATAAGCTACCTGAATAACACACAAACTGTACATTTTAATTTTCACATTTTACAGTGTTGAGACACATAGCCTGAGATACAGTCATCCTATAATGACTAGAAAAAAAGCCTTTGTTGGGTTGGTGCTTGATAGCTTGCCATAAAAATAAAAGGTCCCATGAAATTCTTGCCAACGGCAAGCTTCCTGTCTTTGACAACATCTCAGACCCTGAAAAAAGAGACCTGCTGGATTCTGACCACATCACTAGTTCTTAGAAACTGCATTTGCAATGGAAGAAGTAGCTCTGCTTTTTATAAACCCCAAATATCTCCATTTGCGGTTGAAATCTAATAATCCACTGTCATGGCTATGTGGTTCTACAAAAAAAACTAGACATGAAATATACAAGGAGGTTTGACCATGTTGAGTTGCATTTAAAAACAAAACAACGGGAATGGAACAACAGAAAAAGAACAATTGAGCTGTAAACAATACACAATAGTCATTGTTTATCAGTACTGTGGACACACATGTTGTTATGTTTAAGCAGAACTACACCATTCTTATGGTCTCAGGAGAGAAATAGATTTAAGGAGTGCAAATCCAGACAGTAATATTAGAAATACTTTTTTCAGGCTACAATATTATTGGAAACAAATGTTTGGGCTAAAAACCTGGACCTGAATTACAATGATGGGAATCAGCCGATCGGATTTTGTTCTCTTGAAGTCATTAGGCTCTTGCCAATAAATGAAGCGTTTTGAAATCACTTGCATTAGTAGCTCCATGCTAAAACGGGTTTGGAACAAGATTTGGTTTTCAGTGCATGTTATGTTAGTAAAGATCTATGCCAAAATATCTGGTGTATTTCAGTATGTTTTAGACAGATTTCCATGATAATCTATAAAAGACCTCATTTTCTTTTCTATTTTATTTATAGTTTAAAAAAGACCTCCTTTTCAAAAATGAACCCAGTAGCCTTTTTGACTTTGTCTGTTTCAACTTTGTAGTCTGTTTCAACCGTAAGATCAGCATGTGGATAGTCATGCATCATGGTGTTTTTTCCTAGTCAAAGGCAATAGATACCTGTTTTAATTAGCAACTTGACTGGAAAATCTCACTGATTGAGGTTATAATTTTTACGTTATTTATCTTGACTTTATTTTATTCATATTTCTTAAATAAATAGACTACATATTTAAGCAACACATAAATGATTCTTTACCGAATTCACTGCCACACATGTGTTCCAGAATTGTATCCGTGTTCATCTCATTGTCACATGGCGGGCACACTGAAGAGACACCTAAAAGAAAAAACAAAAGAACAAGATTAAATCCAAATGTCCTTCCATTTGCATGCAATAATGCTTGTAAATGGACGCTCTGGTATTTAATAATAACATTAATCGTCATCAATGTGTTGTTTTGATTATGTGTTGTGTGTAAGTTTGAGAAAAAGAACTGAGCATCCAAATGACCGAATATCTTAAACTGAGACATATCAGACATCCATTTAACCTCTTTATCACTGCAGGTTATGTTATGTTAAGTTTAATCAAGAACTAATACTAAATTCATAATATCTCAATTCAATAACTCTTGTTTATTGGTTAAAATGCATCACAAACACATCTTAAATTATCAGCTTTATCAAACCATCAAATCAATATTCTTTAATACTACAATTTTTCACATTTTTAGAATAGTAGTAGAATAATAACAACATGTAAACAAAACAGTATACTCTCTTTACTGGCATCTGTGGTTCCATGAAGAACATTTAACATCCACTGAATAATCTTTCCACTCCACAAAAGGTTCTCTATAGCGGTAGAGGTCTTTAGCTTTTTAAACGGAAGAAAGACAAGAAGAAAAACATGGTACTTTTAAAAACTGCTCGCTTCTTTGTGGAAACAATGGCATCACTACTAAAAACCCCTGTGTTGTAAAGTGACCGAATCGTAGATAAGTTAAGTGTTTACGATATAATAAAGATAAAAAATACGATAATGGGAAATTCAAATTAGTATATAATGCACACCTGCGGGTTTGTCTTTATCATCGCTGTTGGTGGTGTTCATGGCAATGCACACGTCGCCGTTGGGAAACTTGTCACACTCGAGCATTTCAGGCCAAGGGAATCCAAACGCCTGCATAATAGGGGTACAACTGTCTCTGACAGCCTCGCAAAGCCAGCGGCACGGATGTATGGGTCTGTCCAGGCACACCGGGGCGAAGAGCGAGCAGAGGAACACTTGCGTGCCGGGGTGACAGGCTTTGTGCACCAGAGGAACCCAGCTGCCCGCTTGCTGCTTCACCTCCGCTATGGTTTCATGCCCCAGCAAATTGGGAAGCAGCATCTGCTTGTAACCCACATTGAAACACAACCTCAGGTCCTCGGGAATGTCCATGCACTGTGGACTTCTGTCGTAACTTCCCGGATTCCAGTTGTAGTACTCATACTCGGCATTGAGCAAAGGGAGCAAGAGAACCGCAGCGATGAAGATCCACAGCTTGGGGAAAAGGTTCTTCATGGCACGCGGGAGAAGTATAGTATCGATAACAGTTATATCCACCTGCGTTGCACTGGTAAGATTTCCGAAGAATGTATTTGCGTTAGTAGTGCACTATCTAGGTTTCTTTGACGTCCTCGTTCTCCACAGTCCTGATGTGAGTGTCGCGCGCTGCCGTTCGTTTGCGCAGCGCGAGAGTAAATGGATGCGAAAGGTGAAACAACCAATGGTAATGCAACCGGCTTGGCATAACGAGAAGATTGCTCAATGCGCTTGACAAATGTTTTTCAAGCAAGAGGAAACTAAATTATTTTGTTAAAGGGATAGTTCACCCAAAAATGAACATTAGCCCATGATTTACTCACCCTCAAGCCATCCGAGGTGTACATGACATTCTTCTTTCAGACAAATAAAAATATTAAATATTTAAAAAAATGCCCTGGCTCTTATAATGAAAGTGAATGGCTGTTTCTGTTTTGAAGTCCATACAAGTGCATGTATGCATCTTAAAATGCTCCACATGGCCCCGGGGGATTAATAAAGGCCTTCTGAAGCAAAGCGATGCGTTTGTGTAAGAAAAATATCCATATTTTAAACTTTACAAACTGTAATCTCAAACTTCCGCTAACTGTCGCAGGGGAGAGCGGGGCACAACCTAACGCTTTTTGACTTTCTCAGTTTGTGTAAATCCACTTCAGAGTATTTATTTTTTCCCACATTAATTTCCCACATGTCTAGTAGAAATATGTGGTTTTGTTTCATTAATACAGTTTATACTTTTTTTCTTGATTTACCCCAAAAGAATGGAAGTGAAATGTGACAACATGCCCCATAGGTGGGGTACAGTGTAACATGTGAGGGGCACATTGTAACATCACCAAATGACATCTTAAAATATGTGATATAATAAAAAATACAAGACAAAAATATTTTGTCAATAAAATATAATTATTAAATTTTTTTAATAAAATAACGGCATTTTTAATAATTAAAAATAACCTAAATTTTGAGTTTGACAACAAACACATCGCTAAATGACTCTCAGTCATTATTCACCCTTTTCTCATGGTTTCTCAAAAGAACTGATAAAAGTATAGAATACATTAGCATATTTCTAATAGGGGCTCATTGTAACGCAGTGATACAACACACCCCACCTGAGTCTTCTGCTGTTAGATCACCGTTAAAGAACCATCTCAACTGTTAAATAACAGATATTAGATTACAATAATATCAGAT
The DNA here is from genome assembly GCA_018749465.1 of Paracanthobrama guichenoti. NCBI lineage: Eukaryota > Metazoa > Chordata > Actinopteri > Cypriniformes > Gobionidae > Paracanthobrama > Paracanthobrama guichenoti. The sequence goes on along the minus strand of CM031952.1, from coordinate 21,002,962 downwards.
GTGTCTTATTTTAAATAAACACAAAAAACAGAGATGAAAAATAAACTTAAGAAATTTACTTTTGCTATGGTTAAATAAATGTTCGGTGATATCTTTCAAAGATTTCTTAATTTTGGCACAATTTTTTCTCTATATAATGTTTATATGGCAACTAGTAAATACACAAAGTTTTGTCATCCTGGCATGTGTGGAAAGTTTTAAACCATGCGTGTTACAGCTAACCCCGCGTTAGGTTGTGCCCCGCGCTCCCCTACGCGTTCACGAGAGACTGGCGTTCCAGTATATGAAGTAGGACCCTCTGGTGAGAATATGCTAGTTCTCGCAAGAACCAAGTTTGTTGGAATCGAAGGATTTGTTATTTAATTGTTTGATCTATAGGCGACTCTACATTTTATTAGTCTGAAAATTGTGTTTTTGTATTTTTATCTGGGTTCTCCAACAAAGCAATAGTCTCGCTGGAACGCGTATCTCGTGAACGCATATGACAGTGGAAGTTAGAGTTTACAGTTTGTAAAGTTGGACATTTTTTCTTACACAAACACATCAATTTGCTTCAGAAGGCCTTTATTAACCCCCCGGAGCTGTGTGGAGCAGTTATATGATGGATAGATGCACTTTTATGGACTTCAAAACAGAAACAGCCATTCACTGCCATTATAAAGCTTGGAAGAGCCAGGATATATTTTAATATAACTCTGATTATATTAATCTGAAAGAAGAATGTCATATACACCTAGGATGGCTTGAGGGTGAGTAAATCATGGGCTAATTTTCATTTTGGGTGAACTATCCCTTTAACCCCTTTATGTCTAAATACAGACAGAATTACCACAATTATTCAGTTGTGGGTGCATAATCACCATCTTAATACAAGTAGCCTGTTAGATATAAAGAACATGATTATCTCTATAGTGATGTCCAATATGCGAACCAATCGTTCTTTTGGATCAAATCTTTTTAACGAAGAGGTTAAAGTTGTTCACAAGCAATCTGATAAAAACTGATAAAATCGAGTCAAATAAAAGCCATCAAGGGTCACTCAGTGGTCTATCACACACTATGAATCGAACTATATGACTTTATCTATATGTTGCTTTATAAAGTCTGTTGTGTGAGTGAATTGGGGTTAGCCAAACAAACACATTTTTAAATTAAAATAAACGTTTACTTAAATAAAACAAAATATTTTAAAAAGTTACTTATTGTATCTCAGTTAGTGTCAAGAAAACATTTATCATGTTCGTTTAGTTTACTTTGATAACTACTAAAATAACTGCTAAAACTTAAAATAAAATTAAGCAGGAAATGGAAAATATATTTAAAAATAAAAACTATAGTATCTCAGTTACTAAAATATGTATGTTTTATTGAATGCTAGACAACATAAAAAAACTTTACAGATATAACAAGACATCCAAATAGACAGCAACAAACTAACAGAAGTAAATCAAGGGGTTTTCAGAAGAAAAAAATGAATAAATACAGCATAAATGTTTACTTTTCAATTCACTTTCACTACCAAATAGAATTGTATTTATTTATTTATTTATTTATTTATTTATTTATTTATTTATTTATTTATTTATTTAATCAATGCATTTAAGAGAGTCAACCCAAATAACACTGGAGATTACTCTGGACTGTTTACATCAAACAAATCTTTGTTTTATAACTTGCATATTTGTTCATGATTCATATATTAAATATTTTTGCTACTAAAAAGGTACAAATTAAAATTTATTTTTGTGTCCTGAAACACTCTCATGATCTTCTGTCAGTTAGTTAAAAAAGATTAACACTTAAAAGATTAGATCTAATCTAAGTTAATGTCAATTAAATATCATATATATTATATATATAATCGCTATAGCGATTGCAGGAGAACAAGAAGCTTTTATCTACACTGTAAACCCTAATGCTCAAAATAATTCATTGGATTCAACTCAAATTAAGCAAATTAATTCAAACAAATTAACTTTTATGAGTATTTAGAACTTTCTTTTTCTTTTGAGTTCCCAAAACTGACACATTTTAAGTCACTTGAATTGTTCCATTGTTCTGAGTTTTATGAACTTGTTTCTTTTAATTTAGACTAACTTAAATTTAACCAAAACTGGACTGGGATTTATTTTTTCCCAGCATGCTTTGCCATGCCACTCAAAGGGGACAGTAAATGCTTAAATTAAGTGTTATATTATGTTTGTTTGTGTGTGTGTGTGGCCTGGTGTGTAAACCCTACCTAATGGAGACAAAATGTCCCCATAAAGATGGCAATATCCAAAATCCTTGTCCTTGTGGGGACATTTTTTGGTCCCCATGAGGAAAACAGCTTATAAATCATAATAAGTGATGTTTTTTGAAAATGTAAAAATGCAGAATGTTTCCTGTGATGGGTAGGTTTAGGGGTAGGGGTAGTGTAGGGGGATAGAAAATACGGTTTGTACGGTATAAAAACCATTACGCCTATGGAAAGTCCCCATAAAACATGGAAACACAACATGAGAGTGTGTGTGTGTGTGTGTGTGTGTGTGTGTGTGTGTGTGTGTGTGTGTGTGTGTGTGTGTGTGTGTGTGTGTCTGTGTCTGTGTCTGTGTGTGTGTGTGTGTGTGTGTGTGTGTGTGTGTGTGTGTGTGTGTGTGTGTGTGTGTGTGCAAGATTAACATTAAGTGGGAGATTTAGTAGTGTTTAATGTTTTGTTATGTTTAGAAGAGTTTCTGTTATGCTGGGTTTTTTAGCATCATGGTGACGAGTGGAGCATGAGCTTAGTTTGAGAACAGATATACAGACATATGTTAAATGTATTCTATTGCTGTGCTCATTCAGCAAGTGCTATGCTAATGCTACCAAAGCATTGTGTAACCAATTAGCAAGGTGGCATTTATTGAATTAGCAGTTAAAGCTAGTCAAGTTTCCACTACTAAAAGTTAAATGTATGAATTAACTTACTCAAATATTTCAAATTCAGAGCAATTCAAATAAATAAAATAAAATTAAAATTAAAATCTGCAAGTTCTGCTTACTTAAACTTTACATTTATTAACTTAAAAAAAAAAAACATTACGTACATACAATAATTAATTATTTTTGATTAAGCCTTTATATGTACATTCCTTCTATAAATCAAAGAATGGAATAAACATAAAGGCTCACCAGGTGGACAAATTTTAAGAGGATTTCAGCTTTTAACACCTTCTGCCCTAAACCTTATTGGTAGAAACGGTAAAACTGAAATCCTAACAGCTGCATTTCTTCAGGTTGAAAAGCTCTTGTGTAACAGACTCATAAAATGAAAGTGAAAATGGCTGTACATGGAGTGTATCAGTGGTGCATCTGTAAAATGTCTGATCTAATTCTATAAAAGTTCCACAGCCTGATTTATAACAGTGTTTGTCAAGTTGGTCAAAGCAAGCCGGATGGCTCCTCTGCTACAAAGACACATTATTTAGAATTTACAATGAAGCATCTGTGACTTTTGGCTCGGTTTCTGGGACTGGGACGCAGATGCTTTCTAGAAGCCCTGCTCTGCATCTTGTTTGCTTTTCACACTGATTTGAGAGCAGCTTCTACTCAAATACTAACTTTAGCCATTACAAACGTCAGTGTGGGCATTTCCTTTATCACATTACTGCAGCTGCATGCACTGGCTTTCATAACCACACAGAGCAGAATTATTTCACAATGTTCATAATGAAGTGAGAGTTGAATAAAAACAGACATGCTATCATGGGATGCCAAACTAGTCATCACTTAAGATGTTTTAATTACACCAAAATACATCTGTCATCAGGATGTGTTTACCCATCTTTTTTCTCTCTAAACTCCACACGAGAAGATCTTTGGTGGTATCAGACCACATATCCAATATCGCAATAATCTCAGAGATTGATTCTCAAGAAATATGGGAGATTTATGAATATCTCCACTCATGACTTGGCTGGAATCAGATTTATAATTTTTTTTGTTGATATTTTAGACAGCACTCACATTAGTTAAATATTGATTCTGTTCCCCTGACACTGAATTGGTGAAATATAAATAAAGTTGCATAATGATTGAGGACTGAGTCGTGTTTTTGATATGCTTAGATTGTTCAGAATGGTAATAAAATGATTTTATTTTATTTTGCCAAGTGACGTGAATGACCTGCCGCATAACATGTTGTGCTGTCCCCTCGCTGACGCTTCCTCTGTGGAGCTCCATGAAACTAAACATGTCCATGCAAGGCAAGGGCCGCTCCGTGACCATGATGTAGTGTACCATGATGTACCACCTGCGCCAGCTGAGGAAATTCAGGGTTTCACCAGCTATCCTGAAAACTTTCTATTTAGGGGCGATAGAAAGTGTATTAACTCAGTGCATCACAGCGTGGTATGGGAACAGCCCTGCAAAGAGTCGTGCGCTTATCCGAGCGTATCTCAGGGTCAGCTCTCCCGTCTCTGCAGGACGTCTACACCAAACGCTGCAAAGGTAGAGCTACCAAGATCATCAAGGACTCTAATCACCCTGCAAACCCTCATTTCACGCTGCTGCCATCTGGTAGCGCTTCCCGGCCTGATGGCCAAAACTGAGAGACTCAGGAGGAGCTTCTTCCCCCAGGCCATCAGACTCCTGAACTCAGTCACTTAACACCACGTGACCATCGACATACTGACATTGCACTGCACTTTCTGTTCTCGTTGTTACTGTGTAACAACCTGTTATAAACCTGTTTGCACATTATACTCTTTATACATTTGCTAACCACATATTTATAAGTCAACAGTTTACTCACTGCACAGTTTATTTCACTTATTTTATTCCACTTCTTTATTTTTATTTTTTTACTTTTTTTCTACTTGACTTGATTATTTATAATTCTACAGATATATATATATATATATATATATATATATATATATATATATATATATATATATATAGTACTTTTTTATTCTATTTCTATTATAATTTCCCCCTGTGTTTTTAACTGTGAATTTGCACTGTCCATGGAGCGGACCTGTTTACATTTCACTGCCGGTTGTATATTCTGTATATAACTGTGTATGTGACAAATAAAACTCTTGAATCTTGAATCTAGTTGTCTGTGTCGGCCTGCCAGTCCAGCATTTAAATGATCTGATCTTATTGGCCATCAATGTCAGGCCAGTCTCCAAGGGGAGGCGTTTGGGATGACCAGGCTAAAAGAAACAAAGTTTCTAAAACTAAAAATAGAAAAAAAGATCTAAATGAAATATGAAATAAGCTTTGTAGGGCTTCTGGTAATTTTGACCCGCGATGGAAGGAGTTGTTATAAAGCGATTGAGTGAAGATAAGCAGCTGGAAGGTCTTAAAGCGACAGTAGCCTAATATGCCTGGGGGGTATTCCAGAAAGAAAGGTTATCTTACCGTCAAGCAACTCTCGGTTGATTAACACAAACCTAGCTCGCTCGAGGTATGCTGGTGGTTGTGCAATCATTCAATCTTTTCATTTAATATTCACTGTGAACTATATATACCATATTATTTGTTTGATGCTAATTATATGATAAAAAAAGACTGATTAAACTAAATAACAGTTTATGTTTTATGTTTAGTCATTTTGCTTTCACATTCCTTGAAAGATAAGGTATGTCTTATCCCACCATATACAGAAATATTCCTCATTATGGCATAACCCAGCAATCCGTATTGATAAAAAGATGATTTATTGGAAGTACTGGCACCAGCAAGGTATAAGCACAATTGATGACTTGTATGAGAATGGGGTGTTAAGGTCTTATGAAAATGTAATGAAGTGTTATAATTCTGGATTCTGGAAGTTTTACAGTTACGTAACTCTATATTGTCTAAAGTTGGCCCCATGGTTGATAATCATATCTCAAGACATCTCAAGGGGGAAGTTCACTCAATATAAGATTCTTCATAGATACTACCACACTCCGGTAAGACTTAACAGGTTGAAATTGATGAAGGACAATTTGTGCTGGAAGTGCCAGTTGGATATATATAACAGGACAATCACTTGCAATATGCTAACTTTTATTGATCTAAACTAAAACAACACTATAGAGGGGCATGAATTCAAAAACAAAATAGAATGATTAAAAAAAAATGTTACACAGACTAGAATGTCAGATATTGTATAAATACACTCAAAATGCTTGTAAAATTAAAACACAACAAAATATTGTCTAATATATGATCTGACAAATGTTTTTTTTTTTTTTTTTTTTTTTTTTTTTACAGATCTCATAGACTTTCTGGTATAAAGGCCATGCTTTTTATTTCCATAGTGAGGTGATCCAATAGCCTACAGTCTAAAAGGAACTGAGTGATGGTGAAAACTTGGAAAATGGCCCAGATGTCCCATGGGAACCTTTAGGAATAAATAATCCTTCTGATTAATCATTTATCATGTAAGGATGACTGAACCACTGCTGTAAAATAAAAGTGATTCCTTGTATATTCTCAGTCATAAAGACCTTTCTCTGTTGTACAGATGAAGACTGCTGTTTTAGGCATTATATAGTTTCCTCCTGGTTTAGCTCAGTATCACAAATGCGTCTGTGATAAAAGTGAAGGTTATTGTGAATTAACATCAGTTCACTTTTAGTAAACTGGACTGGGATGTTTCCTTTTCTCACAGGAACACAATGTCCTCCTCTCTGAAATGTTCTAATGATATTGTCCTAATGCTGGCAAACAAATACAACATTACTATGTTGTGAGATAACGTCTGTTTTACGTTTAAATGACATGCAAAAACTAAATCCACCTGGGAATTACAAAGACAATACTTTCTAAAAGGAGCTTACATTATACGCTAATTATGAGTTTGTTTTTCTGCCACATGCCTCTGCCACTTCATTTCTGATCTGTTGCACAATGTTCTTTTTATTGTCAATGGTCAGATTGTCTAATTATCATCTTCTCCTGTACTTCACACTGAATTTAATTTACCACCGATTACTTCTGTTGGGTTTAACAATTAAACCAAGTAGCCATTTAATTTTAGGTTGGTTATTGTATGGTTATTTATGTACTTATTTTAACAGTACTGTCAGAAATCACTTAGCCTATATAATGTATAGTGTTCTATTTGTTTACAGTTTTATTTTAATTACAAGCGCTAGCCTATGTTGACCAATGAAAACGTTTCAAATAAAATGGCGGTGGGCTGGTGATGGAATTTATTTTGGATTTTAAATCGCCATTAGTTTGGAATTGGTGTAGCGGCGGAACTGATGAATAAAGCCAAAGATTCCTACCGGACTATATTTTGAGGAGGACAGGAGGTTGAACAACAGGAAGAGGAGCAGCACTAGCCACCATGGCGGAGGTATGTGAATAAAAACAACATTTTATTACAATTTCCTCTTGTCCATTGACAAGGATTGATAATTTGAAATAAGGCGTTATACTAAATGTTTTATTATCATATTCGGATAATTACATACGTGTCTTCTTTGTAATACCAATGTTATTAGATACGTTAGCGCTTCTCTAGCGTTAGTGGTCGTCAAAGAGAATTATCTTCGTCGATCATTAACTTTCGTAAAATTCAAGTTTCACTGTCAGTATAACTTACTCGTGTGAATATAAAACCAGGTATCATGTTTAAAGCGAGCTTCATGTTGTCGTCAGATTTAAGTCGTTTTATTTGAACATATTTGAAGATGGTGCTATCAGGGCGTTGTGTGAGGTTTCTGTGTATACGGATATGATTTCGTGTTTTTAATTATCCACTTTGATGATAATAATCATGATAGGTGTTATTTTTAGCTATAAATCAGCATATTAGAATGATTTCTGAAGGATCATGTGACACTGAAGACTGGAGTAATGATGCTGAAAGTTCAGCTTTGACATCAGGAATAAATTACATTTTAAAAATGTATTCAAATAATAAACTGAAACTGTAATAACTTAACAATACTATTGTTTTAATGTATTTTTGATACAAAAATAAATGCAGCCTTAGTGAGCATAAGAAACACTTTTCAAAAACTTTTGAACAGTGGTGTATGTTATAGATAAAGATGTCTTGCTAGTGTGAAAAACGGAAGTTAAACTATTTGTTAATATTTACAAATATAATATAAATCATATTATTTTTAAATGGAAAACGTAAGTTAAGTTTTCAGCTTTGGCTGCTAAAATGTCATGTTTTCTTTAATAATACACTCTCTTGTTTTCTCTCCAGACGCACAGCTTGCAGGACCTGCGGCAAGCAGCCGTCGCCTCCAAGGTTTTCGTGCAGAGAGACTACACCTCTGGCACCATCTGCAAGTTTCAGACCAAGTTCCCGGCAGAGCTGGAGAGCAGGGTGTGTAGCAGTGGCGGAGCCAGAGGGGTGTCTGACTGGCCACCCCAAAATTTAGATTTCTACTTCCATTTCACCACCTATTGAAAGGTTCATTTATTTAGACGAGCAGCGGCGCAGAACATTGTTCATATATTAACGTTGAATATTAAGAGAATATTAACAATAGTTGCCAAACAGACGATTAAGAAAAAAGGGAGTCGCGCACAAGCGCAGAGTTGTTCAGAATCCTACATTCACATAGTTTTTCATTAAATGACACTGTATTTGTCAACATTTATTAATGTATAATGACTTCACCCCAGGCTGGAAGAGTGTGTATAGACATTTTTCAGTACTTTTCTTTGTGTAAAGTCTGAGTTATGGAAAGATGTAATATAGATCACCCTTTCTGTTTGTCATTATACCAAATCATTTTGATGACAGTCTTTGGCCCAGGCGTTTCAGAATAACCAAAACAACATTTGAGATTCTGTGCAATGAAATAGTCCAGTTATCCAAACTAGCAGACCAATCACATCAAATGCTGAGGCAAATGTATTTTTTTTTTGGTGCGCATCGAGGGATTTATTCAGTAATTAGGCTTCCGTCATAGTTTACTAGCTTGTATTCTTATTGGCTAATAAATGTGTCCACCTCCATTGAGTGAATTTTTTCGTTTTTAGAATTTATGCGCATCTTGGTGTTTCCATACAGCTTTTTTAAATTTTATTTATTTTTAATTATTATTTTTTATTATGCAATATCCCAAAATACGCTTAAAAAATTGGTGGATGGAGGCATAGCTACTGACATTTCTTTGTGTTCATGTAAAATGCAATGCAACATACTATGCAAGGCACAATATGTAAGATTTTTAGATTAAAATATCCAAAAACCACTAGAACAATGTTATATATTTTGTTGACTTGTGTACTTGCATTTATTCCAAATGTTTCCAAGAATGTTTAAATCCAGAGAAATAAGCAATTTTGACCAGGACACTGATCGTGTCTATGTGCTGCCTATTATTGACATCATACCTGCATTACCCTCAATTTCCAAATGTATTTAGTAGAAACCATGGAAACACCAAAGACTCTTTAATATGTGTTTTATTAGACAGCTGAGCAACTGCTTGGATGCATTCATCGACAGAAAACTAATCATTAACTCAACACAGTTAGTCTTATTGTTTAAATCTCGTTTTCTTGATTTACCGCGAGTACCATGCCTAATATCGATCTCGCTTACTGTAGTGTGCAACCAAGCGGCAGCCTCCCCCAGTTTTTTCTTGAAGCCAATACAGAAGTTAATTAAACTGCAATTTATCGACTGGACGCTAGAGACAGGCTCCAAAAGGGAGCAGAATCTCATTGATTCCCATGTTAAAACGCCCAACTTTACAGCAGGAAAAAAAGAAAAAAATTTTTTACAGCCTTGTACAAATTGTGGTTTTGGTCTATACGGCTAATTTTGCCCTTCATGACAACTGTGAGAGGGGTGATTTTATTTTATTATAACTCGTTCATTTACATTATATAAAGCCTTAAAGTTCTGCATAATTAAGGGTGTGGCCACTTTGAGTGACAGGTGGATTGCCGTTTGCCTGCTGTCTGTTAGTCATCACGTCACCTCAGCTCCAGCCACGTCTTGCCGCTTTTCCCATTGTCAGTTATCCGGGAGTGACGCATGGTGACGCGTTGCCAAAATGGCAACGGCCGACTTTACGCTTCAAAAACTCTCTTCAGAAAACTATGGTGACGTCACGAACACTACGTCCATATATTTTTACAGTCTATGTGTGCAACAAGTGTCTCATAGTAGCCGCAGAGCGAACGCACAGAGTAACAAGAGTAACATTATAACATAACTTTCAACACAAATAATGTATCTAATATGATAAAACAGCGCTGCGTTACCCCACATACACATGACTGGAAGAAGCGGAAGTGCTCGTCTACGGCATAATAAAAGTGTGAAATCAAGGCATCAACAAGCTACGCCTTTGTTTTGAATAAGCGGCAAAAAATTACATATTGTGGCTTTGTCACTTGTCGCCACCTACTGGTGTAACAATGTAATTGATAATTTTATTTGAAGTGTCAAGTTGCTTTCAAAAGGTGATTTACTCTAGTTTGATCACTACCATAGACATCAGTGTTTATATCCAAACTTTTATCCCAGTACTTCTGTGATTTTAATATGAGTTATTGTAAGACAGAAATAATGATACTGTCTGGTTGAAAAGACTGTAAGCTGTTTCAAACCTATTCATGATAACTGCTTGTGCTTGTGAATGGTTTAATAGACACAGGTGAATTGCTGACATTTTAGGAATAAGATTGTGTGGGTGGTTGAATCAAGATCGCAATCTTTTAATGATTAGTCGTGCAGCTCTAGTTCATACCTCTCACGGAGTATGAATGCTGATAATCGTTTTTGTTGTCACAGATTGACAAGCAGCAGTTTGAGGAGACCATGCAGACCCTGAATAATCTCTATGCAGAAGCGGAGAAGCTGGGCGGCAGGTCATATCTGGAGGGCTGTTTGGCCTGCCTCACTGCATATACAATCTTCCTCTGCATGGAGACCCACTATGAGAAAGTGAGTTGACAGAGTTGTAGGCTGTAGATATCAATATGACCATGTCGATATGGATTTCAACAATGTGTTAATTTGTTCAGGTGCTGAAAAAGATTGCCAAGTACATCCAGGAGCAGAATGAGAAGATCTTTGCTCCTCTTGGCCTTCTCCTAACTGACCCCATAGAGAGGGGACTCAGGGTTGTATCCTTTCCTGACCTGAAACGATTGCTATTGCATTCTGGTAACATTTACTATTGAGGAACTTGCTCTACCATTCAAAGTTTTTTTTTTTCAAAGAAATTAATACTTTTATTTAGCAAGGATGCATTCATTTGATCAAAAGTGAGTGCAAAGATGTGTATAATGTTGCAGAAGAGTTCTATTTCAAATAAATGCTGTTCTTTTAAACTTTCTATTCATCCAAGCATATCAAATTATCACAGTGACTACAAAAATCTTAAACAGCACAACTGTTTTCAAAATTGATAATAATAAGAAATGTGTCTTGAGCAGCAAATCAGCATATTAGAATGATTTCTGAAGGATCATGTGACAATGAATAAATTACATTTTTAAAATAACGTTTGAACAGTATTTATTTATTTTTTCTCAAGACATCAGATAAAGATGTCTTGCTCAAGGAAAAGTAATGAGACGCTTTTTTCCCCCTTGTTCAGAAATTGTACTTGATACGGAAAACCTTAGTTTAGTCTTACGTCTTTGCTAAAATTGAATATTTCATAGATTTTCTTGTAGGTGAGCGGTCAACTTTCATGTCTGTAAAAAAAAAAAAAAACTTTTGACAGTTTTATGGCACTTTATTTCCTTCACAAGTTTTTAAGGGTGGAGATCACTATTTTTGAGGATAGAAGTATCGGTTCAAGATAAAACCCACCAAAGGTAAGTCCTTTCTTTGACCTGAACTAAGACTTTTATTTTGCGCACTTCTATATGATATCCCATTTTTTGGAAGCGCATTGGTTGATGGCTACAGTAAATGAGTTAATCTTGAAATAATGCAATGTTATATTTCTTCTTGCAGGATCATGTTTGGAACGTGCTTATTGGCCTGCTGGACTCAGAACCTGCTTCTCCATCTCATGATATCGCAACCCTATTGCTTTAAATGTAGATAGTATACCTTTATTTTCAGACCATTGATTCATTAATATTGACAGAGGGAGAGAGTGATTTATATAATGTATCTTAAACTCTTATATAATGTATCTTAAACTCTCCATTTCAGCTTTCCCTCAGTTAGCGGCTTTAGTTATTTTAAATCTGTTGTGCCATGTAATTTTATATTGCAGCATTTGATTTCTCTTCATTGCGTTCCGGTCTCTTGTTTTCTGTATATACTCGTCTTGAATGGGAAGTATATATTAAGTGCACAGTGTTCTGTCTCTGCAGCTGCATCTTGATTATTAGGATCGTTTGTGACTCTGCGTTGTGCTTGTTAAACCTGTCAATACATTCATGCCGAAACTTTGGTTATGTGTGTATGGAAATTTGAGACTGATTATGACAATTATGTTGTATTTATTGATTTAAAGTAATAATCAGTTTAGTTACTTTATAACATTTGTTCCATTCCTCTATGAAAAAACAAAACCCCAGTTTGTTTTCTTTTGTAACACTACGTTTTACTATATTCACCAATGAACTACTGTACTTTTATTTGGGTCTGCCATATAATCCTTATTACACACAAATGCCATAAAATCCTTAAAAGGCATGGCTTGCATTTAATATTGCATACCCAGCTTGTATTTCAGACTGCTGTCAGTTCAACCTGTTTCTTGCGTAAATCTTTTTATCAGTGTTGTATCATAATGTCTTTTTTGAAAATCTTTTGACACTTATTTAAACTATGTATCGTACAATAAATAGTGTTTTCTTGAACAAATATCTGCAATTATTCATTTTATGTGTTTATTTTAACATCCCATGTTAGTTAGCATTAAAATAGACATGAAAGGACTGTATCTGACAAGAAAAATTGTTGGGTGGGACTAATCGATTTTTTTATTTTCGGGAATTGATCCATTGCTGTTTGAGTGACAGTTGTCCCGCTCTCACGCCAGTAAACAAGTCATAATTTTCTTTCAAATAACGGATAAATAATGTATAGTAAATACTGTTAGTCTAGTCATAGTGACTAGACGAACTCTATTGTTATTGCACCCCTGACCGCTAGAGGGTTCGAAAAGCTTTACACCGAAACTCTTAATGACGTCAGAGGTGTCAGTTAAATTCATTCAGTTTTGTTAGGGTGTTTGCGGCTTTCTTGGTATGTCGTTTATAACTGGGATTTAATATTGTTTAAAGGTCTCTTTAAAGAGTGGCATACGTTTATTTGTTTAAAGCAGTCTCGTCTTGAAACGCTTTATAATGTTAGTGAATGGTGTGCTAAGCTAGTTGCTAATGTTTAACTTCGCGGTTAGATTCACGAGCAGATGTTTAAATGGCGTTCACTCTCCCTAATATATATTTTTTGTATTTGACTCATGAGCCGCTGACAATAAAATAATGTTAAAGTGCCTTCGTTTTAGGTTGTAACGTTAGGTGAATGAATCTCTTTATTTTTACTTAACGAACACAAGCGACCTCTATATTGTTATGTTTTATACATGATGCTTAACCTGTACGTTTCTGATCCGCTCTTTAATATGTAATGAAATCAGGACTGAAAGCAAGTCTCTGTGGATAAAGATCGTCCTCCAGCACCCTGGCTCTTCCTTGCGTCAGTGGCTGTTACCTCCCCAAACAAGAGACTGCATTTATCCATACAGTCCGCGAGGAGCTGGACGTTTTTCAAAAGAAAAATGAGCTGAAAAGGTAACTTCATCGCACTTCTGCGGATGGGAACACTAACAGCCGTCAGTAATAATATTCACCAACATTATTAGGAAAGCTAGTCATTTTTGCAGGGCGCTGGGACATTCTCCCTTGTGAGATTTTGTGTTGATTACTACAATTATTTATTAATTAAAATAATTCCTTATTTGCGTAGGCTATGGGTTGTTGATGGCATAATGGCATTTTCACTATCACAAGAAATTGCACACAAAAAAATATACTATAACTAGTATTGTCGTTGTTAAAATGCAGTTAATGGTTAAACATTTCTTTGTCTTACATGGACCTCTTGATATAAAAACTGCTTTGTCTTTGTTTTTAAGACACAATTTTATTTTATTTTTATAGCCAATTCTCAAAATTGTCCGATGTATTGACTGTCTCAAGAATGGTTTAATAAATTGTAATTTTTATAAATTATAAAGAAAAGCATGCAAATGTTAATAAATACCTCGTAATTTTACAAGTGTCTATTTTACTAAATGACAATCATCCATATATTTCTAAAAGCGTAGGAACTTGATACATTTTGTCACTGAGAACCATGTCCTCTGGTGTGACACCATGTCCTGATTTTAAATCAGGCAATTCCACTGACAAGTTTAATTAGTTGAAGGACCCGTTCAGGGTCATGTTGCTGAAGCCCATGATACGTGCACATGGTAAGATTTCGTCTCAGAGTTGCTTAAATGTTTAACATTTTTGGAACCACTATGAAAGCGTTTATTTCTGTTGTCGTTTGGTGCGACACCCTTGTATTCTTAATTTTTTCTGTCACACCATAGGACACATTTAAGTAACAATTGGCAAAGTTAGTGACCCCTTATATTTTCTCAAACATCAGACTTCACACTACATAACAATATGCATTTTTTTTTTCTTCAAAAGTGGTTTTACAAAATGTTTGACTATTTTTATTTTTTTAATTAATAACAGAAAGACGTTTTTTTCCTAATATCAATCGTCATTAGAACAGAACACATTTTGCACATAGAGAAAACTAGCTTGATCCATAATTCATGAATGTCCTTACTTTAAAGCTGTATACTCTACTGTATAGTTTCCATTATTTTTATATATATATATATATATATATATATATATATATATATATATATATATATATATATATATATATAATATAATATATTACTTACTATATATGGTTATTGGTGGGGTTATATATACAGTCAAACCTGACATTTATTCAGACACCAACATTTTCTCACATTGTCACAGTTTATTCGCTATAGTTTAGAAAATGGTAATAAAATATGACAAGAACTCATTTAAACTGTGTCAGAACAAATTCATCTTGATGATGTCCGATAACTTTGATAGAAAGGTATGGAATGGATTACAATCAACCAATCAGCTGTCAGCTGTTAAATTTAAGTACACAATTAGATACCAATTTAGGTCAACCAATTACCAAGCAATGCTTTATTTTGTTCAGTCTGTGGTGTAAAAGGTCACATTAGCAATTAAAGAAAAAACGCTTGTCAAAGTGTCTGCATAATTTTGGTCCCATATTTTTATACATTTTACCGGTATGAAGAATTTTGAGGTATAATATGTCACAGTTTACTTTATCTTGTTATCCTCACTTACATAAATGAACTATAGTGTCCTGCACCCGCTGGTAAAAAAAAAAAAAAAAAAAAAAGTTATATCTGGTGTCTGAAAAATCTTTGGTTTGCCTGTATATGCCATATTGTTATGTTTAAATGATTCCCAATTGTAGCGTTCTACTCTTCCCGCCTGTCCCGAGCCGACTTCGCTTCCTGATTCACCAAACCATTGCCAATCTCCCCGACCTCTGCACCTTCTCTGTGGGTGAGGGTTGCGCCCGCAGAGTCGTCGTGTGCTATTCCGACCTCAGGTAAAGCTGCCAGACCTAATGACACATGCCATGCTCACAAAGATTTGGTGTCTCATCATTGTGGTGCATCTGACAGATTGCCAGAAGAGGATAATACGGAGAGAAGTTCCCATGAACGAGCATGCAGTCGAGACAGGGAAATGGAAGACAAAGACAACAGACGGAGAGCCAGACGCCCAGACAAGGCATTTTACATTCCACGCCCTAGGAGACATAAGGTAGATCTGGAACAACCGAATCTCAAGGAATCGTCTGAGGATTCTAGGTCTGATGTTGTATCCAATCAGAAGACAGAAGATGACAGCACTGTCCAGTCACTGGCCAATCAGGATCAGGAGTATGTGCAGCTTTCAAGGTCCGGGCATTCCCCGTGGCCTCCAGCCTGGGACCAGACTGTGTCTTTCTTCATGTCTTTAACATTAGATGACAAAGCAGATGAAAATTGTGCCGACAACATAGTCCTTCCCACTGATGCCACACTCCAGCAGCAGGACTTTGATGAACGTTTGCTCTCTGAGGTATTGTAACTTCATGAGTCTCATACACTAATAATTGCTTAGGTATTTATATTCATATTTAAAGGCACAATATGTAAGATTTTTGGATTAAAATATCCAAAAACCACTAGAACAGTGTTATATATGTTGTTGACTTGTGTACTTATATTATCCCAAATGTTTCCAAGATTGTTGAAATCCAGAGAAATAAGCAATTTTAACCAGGACACAGACCGTGTCTTTGCTTCGCCCATCAATTCATCATATCAGTTACCCTCGATTTCTGGTTTTATTGTTTTATAGAAACCATGGAAACACCAAAGACACTTTTCTTTATTGTGTGTTTTATTAGACAGGCGAGCAACTGTTTGGATGCATTCATTGACAGAAAACGAATCATTGTTGTATAGCTCAACACAGTTAGTCTTATTGTTTAAATCTCGTTTTCTTAATTTACCATGAGTACCATGTTTTACTATGCCTAATATCGATCTAGCTGCAATGTGAACAAGTGTCTCATAGTAGCCACCGAGCGAACGCACAGAGTAGCATTATAACATAACTTTCAACACACTCAAATGTATCTAATATGATAAAACAGCGCTGTGTTACCCCACATACGCATGACCGGAAGAAGCGGAAGTGCTCGTCTACGGCATAATAAAAGCTCCGCGAAATCAAGGTGTCATCAAGCTACGCCTTTGTTTTTAATAAGTGACCTCTAGGGGCGGAAAATTACATATTTTTATATATTGATAAGTTGTTCCTGGAAAAAAAAAATTTTTCCCCAAGAAATTTAGAATGAATATTAGTACGAAATTTGTTCGTTAACGTTCTGATTTCATGCACAAATTTTTGTGTACGCATAGTTGGGAAATGAGACCCAATGCATCTCTTACTGTTATTACAATCATCTTTATTCTGTTTGTTCGCACACATTTTGTCATTCATTCTGTCTTGTTCAGATCAAAGCCAAACTCATATGTGGGGACATCACCATACTGAACACCTGCAATGATTTCCCCGCCTATGCAAACATCTGGCTTGACCCAGAGGAGTTCGGCCACGTCATTGAGATCTACAACTTTCCTTCCTTTTTTAAAACAGACGACCTTCTTGATGCCTTTGCTGAATATAGGTGATACGTCACCCTTATAATGTGAGAAATAATAATAATACAAATCCATAAATATGACACTGGTGTACTTCTGTTTGCAGTAAAGAGGGGATGAAGATCAAGTGGGTGGATAACACCCATGCTCTCGGTATATTTTCAAGTCAGTCGGCAGGTATTGTTTAATTGGGCAGTATTTTTTCCATTCATGGATCAGGAATTATCATCCTTTATATATAGTTTGACTGACGCATTGATTTTTATTTTTTTCCAGCTACACAGGCACTCTCTCTTAAGCATCCAATACTGAAGACCCGCTCGCTGCTAGAGGGGAGCCAGAAAGCAAAGTGGAAAGCAGCCAGACGAGCAGGTATGAAGGCTAAGACAGAATAAACGTCTTTCAGAAATATGATTTTTATATTAGAAGACATTAGTGTGTCCGTGAACAAGAGAAAGAAAAACCTGGTTCAAATGCATGAGAAAGTTGTAAAATTGTACTCTCTTTGTAACTATTGGTTTCCAATGTTTGTATAAAATGTTTTAAATGTTTGGACCTTTTTTATTACATTTAAATTTTAAGTGGTGAAACACAATTGTTTGAAAGTTAGGTTTTGGTATGATTTGTTAAATTGTTTTGAAATAACTATCTTATGCTCATGAAGACAGTATTTTTTAATCAAAAATACAACATTAATGTTATTTAAAAATATATATTTCTATCTAGTATATGTTAAAATGTAATTTATCTCTGTGATGTCAAAGCTGAATTTTCAACATCATTACTCCATTATTCAGTGTCATGTGATAATTCACAAGTCATAATATGCTGATTTGATTCTTCAATTTGAGCATCAGTTTGAGCTCCAGTAGCTCGTCTGTTTGATCGGACCACACAGGCCAGCCTTCACTCCACCCATGACCCTGTCACCGGTTCACCACTGTTCCTTCCTTGGAGCACTTTTGATAGATGCTGACCACTGCAGACCGGGAACACCCCACAAGAGCTGCAGTTTTCACCTGTCAGTGGTCACAATGTTATGCCTTATCGCTGTATATGTATTAGATTTCTGCGTGTTAGTCTCACCAAATGACTAGGAGTTCATGTTTTCAAAAAATCAGCAGTGAAGCGGTTTTGAATTGTTTTTTTTTTTTTTAAGAGTTGGATCACCCTGACATTTTTCATGGTACAAAAATATCAGAATCATCGTAGAAAATGTTTCGCTTGTGAATTTTTTTTTTTGGAATATGTTTTTAAATTAATGAATAGATACAAACATCATGTCACCGATCCACATAATGAACACGTTTAAAATGAGAATATAACTGACAAGTATGATGATGTTGTGTGCCCCCATACAGAGTTCATTCAGCCGGTGAAGGAAAGGCCGCGCACGGACACAGAGGTGGCTCGCAGGATGGTGACCAGAGCACTGGGGTTGAGAGGAGTCTTGAAGAAATGACTCCAGCTGAACAAATCTAGTTCCGGTCTTGTTTTTATTCGTTGAAATGACAAATGTGCTTGGCATCAACTACAACACCATCCACACTGAGAAGAGCTGCTGTAAAGCTTTCTTTTAGCGTCACAGGAAGCGGAAATTCTAAAACGCTTGAAATGTATGTCGTCACCCAAGTTTTATTTTTTTGAGTTCTGTACTATTTTAGGAAAATAGTTTGTTAAATGATCATTTGATTATTTCCTGAGTGTTTATTTCTCTTCCCCCAAATTACTTTTTTTCTTTCTTTTTTAGCAGGAAACCGCCTTGTTTGCTTTCTCCTGCTCTTTCTCCAAACTAACAAGTCTGACATCTTTCAGCATCTTTTTCAGACATTACAAATATCCTTTTTAATGACCATTAGACTCTTTTGCTCATTTTGAAGCAAGTAGTGAAAAGCTGTCACTGTTTTGGGTAAGCTGAATATGACGGGTTATTAATAAGCATGTTTTGATTGGATTTCCTGAAAATGGCTCTAGGACCATAATATTGAATCTAATGATTAAAGACTGATCATAAGAAGTTCATGCCGTTTCTGTTACTTCCTGTTTAGCTTTTGTGTAATTTATGATTGGAGTGTAAAAGACATCATTGGCATAGGTTTTGTTAATTATCTATTTTTAGTTATAGTATTATTGTTATGTTTTTACTTATAGTAGAAACTAAATATTTGTCTTATTTTGCATTGTGATGTTTTAAAATTGTTTGATACTTTAACTTATTACATTTTGATTAAATGTTTGTTATTGTGGTTTTGATTTCTATCATGTTTTTAATTTCAGCACTGGAAATACATGGGTAATACAAATAACACGCGTGAATTGCTTTTATTATAGAAAACAATGCAATGGTTTGACCAAATGTGTTGTTCAGTCATAAACACATTGTATGTCTGGAAACCATTGAACTGGTCATAGGTACCCTCGTAAAACGGAGGGTAGATGCGTCACAAATTTGCAACAAATTCTTACAGTTTCACATTGCATACACAAAAGTTGACAAAATATAATCCCTGACTGAACACAATAAATTACTTGACATGCTTGATGAATTAACCACCAAAGAGTCTGACAGCCGTAAGTGGGGTTGGGTTCATGAAACTGCAAGCTTTGCGATACTTTAAAGTTGTAATGCAGAAAGAATCGAAACGTTTAAGGAAGATCCAAGTTTGAACATTAAAGCATGAGTCTGTAACCACTGCAACAATAAACTAGCATTTCAAACACAGAAATGCAGTAAGTACAGTACATTTAAAGAATTTAAATAGTTTCTGTACAAAGCAAGCTTGATTTAGCGAGGACCGTGAAAACATAAGCTATACTTCAACCTAACGACTGCATCTATATTTGGAGGTCGGTTAACAGAGCAGCGGTCGCTGCCTTTTGAATAGCTGGAGTCTCTCTAGTGGTCAGTCATATTTGAATAGTCTTGAGTGACAGTCTGCAGCATCCTCCACTGAGAGCCTTTGACGTTCCTCACCATCTCCTATCGGAGATGCAACTGGTTGCTCATTCCAGGGTATTCGTCCATGTCTGAACTCCGTGAGCCACCTGGAAAGTGGTAGAGGTGGTATTATTCACTTTCAAAACTTTGACTCAGTTGAATAAAATAAATAATATAGTTTAAAAGCTCTCAAATTGTCAAACGCTGGTGACACCTGCTGATGTGTAAATGCAACAAACCTGCATAAAACACTTCCAAACCAATTGCAAATGTTTAATTGAAAGTGTAATCTATTAAATGCAATTAACAAATAATCTAATACCATTAAATATAAATAGTCTATATAATATGTGTTCTTTTATTCATTTGCATGGCTTGTTTTATGGAGTGCTTGGCTAAACAGACCAATAAGAGATAAAACTGATCTGAGATCAGGTAAAAACAATCCTGGCAGACTTTCAATACAGTATTTTTCTAACCAACTCACCTGTATGACAGTTGTACGTCCATATCCTGTATCCATCATAGCGGCACTTGCACTTCAAGACATTGTTGGTATAATCGGATTCGGCTACGTCATAGTTAGGATTGATTACGACCTGTGTGACAGAGTCACGTTAGTAAAAAAAATATAACCAATTCTGTTTTTAGTTCACTTCAGTTAAACCGGTACCTGGAAAATATAGTCTCCTGGTTTCACATCGGTGACATCGATCCACTGACAATCAATGTCATGTCTGTAGGTGTCCCAGCAGCCAACAGTGATGCCTTGTTCACCAAAGTTGGCACAAAGATACCTTTTCTGAATACCTGGAACAAAAAAACAACAACCGATTAGATCTTCGAGCTGAATAACAACACGGTTTGCTTCTGTAGAGCTGTTCATGGATGAATCGGTAAAAAAATGAGGCGGTAAAAAAAGATGGACGACTCTCCTTCTAAAGTAAGTAAAGCCACCAGTGTCCAATTATGGCACTGACATCTTGGGTCTCGCATCTGTGCAGTAGTGATCATGAAGTGGAGCCGTGTTATCAAGGTCCCGCCCACACTCCTGCCTAATCAACAACTTTTTGTGAAAAACAGTTATAGAAATGTAAAAATTAAAGTTAAAGCTCCAATCTTCTCCCGAAAATGTCTGTTGGTTCCCTCAGTGACTACTTCACTCAGAGAAGCTGTCAATCATGACGTCACACCCCTGTTTTTATAGCATCAAATAACAAATAACTTAAAACAAAGCTATTTAAAGAGCGAACACTTGAACTAACATCAGCGTGATTAAAAACTGCCTAAAATGACAGAAACCATCTTTGGAAAAAAATTATTTGAAGTGTAATTTGATCTTTTTGTTTGTCTACGTCCCATTACATGGAGAGGGCAGAGTTTATGACCTATACTGCATCCAGTGACGCTTTGGCTTCACTTTTCAGGACTTGTGTAGCACACTTGGGATGAATATAACTCATTATTGAACTGAATCAACACTGAACAGACTTGAGCTTAATTTACAGCAGACTTTAAATTTGAAGTTTGCATCATTGATTGTGTTTATTACTGTGAAGCTGCTTTGAAACAATATGAATGTGAATTGACCATTTAATAAAAACTGATGGATCAAAAAAAGCGCATTCTTATTTGTTGTCTTGTGTCAGAGTTTAGAAGTTGTAATTACAAGTTCACAGAGGAAGTGAACGCTGTCTTGACTTGGTGAGAATGCACCTTTGAACTAGTCTCAACTCTCGCGTAGCCACACCTTCAGACTGACGGCAGAAGGTCTAGACTCTATTGCAGCTTTCATTGGTCGAGGTCCGGCCCAAGAGGACGTTTGACTGACATTTAACGCAACCAATCACAGTTCGTTTTGTTCCACGTCATGTTCAGGGGCGTGAAAATGTAAAGTCGATGTCCCTGCAATAACAAGCCGGCGTGCATCTGTAAATGATTAAATTCTAGAACGTTGCGCGCAAGTTTACTGCAACAATGGAACCGCAAACTTCACATACTTTTGAAAATCCAGCGTTTAGTGGATCCTGGTAAGCGCTCATTGTCACAGTTGTAAACACGACGGCGTTATTCTTCCACGGGGGAGTTTGGATTCACGGCATTTGTTTCTAGGCGGACCGTTAAAGAATGCAACACAATCGTCTCGCGGACATCCTGTAGAATTCAACCAATCAGATGACGACTTTCAAAATTCCAGAAGTGTTTCCAGATAAGTGTGCCATATGCATCAGACGTTCAGCCGGTCCATGGGCATGACGTCTGAGGCTGAGATTACCTTTGAACTAGTGTAGATTAACTTGAGCGGTATTGGACTGTTACACGCACCACATGTACGCCCAGCCCGAGTGCATTATTTGTACAATCTAATGTGATTTCCTTTTACCCTAGCTCCGGATTGGTTAAACCCGGGAAGCTGGGATATAAAACAGGTGTTGTGCCGAATTTCGACCCCCTACCAAATTATTACCCCCCTCGTTTAAATCACTACCCGATTGCCTAATCCTATTTTTGTCCTCTGTTTTGACTGCATGTTTTTCGGTCTCAAAATGGAATTTGATTTAGAGGACTTTGTGGCTCATCCGAGTCTTAAAAAAATGGAACATTGCACTAAAATGAATTTGTGTTCTATTGCTGCTCATTTTGATATTCCCATTTCCAAACATGATAAAAAGCGTATTATTAAAAATCAGTTGCATGCTGCTCTAGCTAAGGAAAAACTCCCTTCTGTTAGTTCTGTCCCACCATATGTTGTTGAGCGTCCACACAATGAGTTGCGTAACTGGAGCTATGGGTGGAAATGCGGCGCTTAGAGCTCAAAGAAAAAGAGCTAAATCATGAGTTTGAGCTATGTAAATTTGAAGTGGAGGAGACCACAAGACGTGAATCTTTTCGTCTTAGAGCTAGAGAATCAAGCAGTCTCACTATAGTAGCGAACGTGTATTCAGTCCTAAAGACAATGCGGCAAAGATGAGACCTGTGTGTGCATACTGTAAAAGGCGTGGCCATTTGATCAATGACTGTTTCCTGTTAAATAAAAAGAAGAAACCTAATGGAGTAGCTTTGATCAAAACACCTTCAGTGTCACACTCCCCTGAAGCTGAATGTGTGGATTTAGATATGTATTCTGCTTTCATCATGAAGGGGCCTGTCTCACTGTCTGATGGTTTAGTTAAAGTCCCAGTGACTATTTTGCGTGACATGGCTGCAGCCAGGTCTATTATTCCTCATAATGTGTTGCCGCTTTCAGATAAAACCTCCTTAAACTGCAGCGAGCTGGTGCAGGGCTTTGGAATGAAGTTTGTTAATTTGCCCGTGCACTCTGTTCAGCTCCAGTCAGACCTGGTGTCTGGTCCAGTTGCGGTAGCTGTGTGTGCCGCTTTTCCTATCAAAGGGGTGGATTTCCTCTTAGGGAATGATTTGGCTGCGGGTAAAATTCTGGTAAATCCTTTGGTTACTGCTGTACCCCTTGTCTCTGAAGGCCCTGACGAGTTACAGAGGAAATATCTCAGCGTGTTTCCCGTGTGCGCTGTGACGCGTGCCATGGCTAAAGCTGAGGCTACAAAATCCTCTATTTCCACAGCGTCATGTGGAGCTGACGTTAAATAAATTATTGTTAAATAAATTATTGTTATAAAACATTCTAGCCGTTGTCCATCCTTTGTTACGTGTCCCTCTTATCCTAGACATTACAACGGGGACCGTAACATAAATGGGACTTCTCGTAAGAAGTTCTCACCTTCGTCACATTGAGTGTCCTCTAGACAGAAACTGGCCTTGTGACCCTCCGCCACCTTGGTACCGTTCAGACTCAGCAGGTCATAATGTGTAAAAACCTCTATGCTGTGATAATGCCTGTAACACAGAGACACAACAAAGCAATGATAGGAGACTTTTAGCTGTTTGTGAACGTTGCCATACTGACATCGTATTTTAGTGTATATCTTTGTCGTTCACTAAGGTGTTTATGGTCTTGCCTGTGACACTCGTGCCAGGTCCAGGCATGGTAACCCATTTTGGGTCTGAAGTCAGCTTGGCCGACATTGTGGATCTGGGAAGAGAAGCGGAGCAGGCGGCGGTAGGCGCTGTGGTCATTCTTTTTCGCCGTGCTGGACAGGCAGTTCTCCTCTAGGGCGCACTCTAGAGCGTACATGGGCCGGTCCTCCAGATAGGTGGTCTGCTCCACCAGCTGAGCATTTAGCACCAGGTCAGGAGCCGCTGTGAGCGATAAGATCAGAGGTCAGACAGAGCAAATTCCTCCATGCATATCAGTCTAGACAATCAGTTCAGATGGGCTTAGTTGGTCCTGAAGATCTACCATCTTATGTTAGTTTCACAATTTTTTTTTATTTAATTCACATTACAGCCATGTTCAGAACACTAGCATACAGCTTACTACATACTGCACAGTTTTTTTTTATTAGTACACTACCGTTCAAAAGTTTGGGGTTGGAATTTTTTTGAAATGTTTTTGAAAGTCATCTTATGCTCATCATCTTTTATGCTTTTATGAAAGGATTCTTTAATAAATAGAATGTTCAGAAGATGATATAAGTGATACGATCAAGATTATTGGAAAATCTTTATTTAATTTTTATTTATTAGTATTAATATTTTTAACTGTAAAGCTGATTTACATCTTGACCATGGCCTTGAATGTGTGTTGCATTTCTGTACCTATTTGTCCCTTCTGTTAATATGTGGTTGAGTCAAGTTGCTTCCCTTTTACCATTGGAAAAACTAACTTATGATTAAAGGCCCATTCACACCAAGGACGAAAACTATAAAGATAACGATAAAGATATATTTCTAAAAATCTTTTTCTTAATTCTTAATATTAAAGAATAGCAGAGTTTACACCAGAGCTATAACGATAATGGCACAGAGAAACAATATTGGTGGAATCACTTTCAGAATGATTTTATCCAGCTGATGAACGATAAAAACATTGACAGCCAATCAGAATCCATCCTGCTGTAACGAGCTCGAGCATTTAAAGCGGCAGACAAGCACGTGCTTAAAATAAACAGAACGATATCATCCGCTGGTGTGGATGCGAATATAGTTATCGTTATAGTTATCTTTATCTATCGCTCTTGGTGTGAACGGTCCTTTACACCATAAATGTGATTTCTGCCATATTTTGTCTACTCTTTGGAATTTTCTTGAGAATGTATTTTTTATTTTTTTTTAATCTTACCAACCTCAAACTTTAGAACAGGTTTGAATAAGCATTTTTTTAATGAAATTTTTGTATGTCAACTTCAGACAGTTAAGAAAACCAGGGAATTCTTTATAATTTATGAGACAACACTTTCACTGTTATATGGTAGGGGGCGCTATTACGCATTTTCTTAAAGAGTAGGGAATCTCTGGATCTAATCCATAGACTGTATAAAACAATGAACGTAGTGTCCGTGACATTACCCATAGGTTTCTGAAGAGCATTTTTGAAGCCAAAAGTGGGCAGGGCCGGCCGGCCGTCACCATCTTGGCAGCGTCAACGCGCATCACTCCCAGATGGGCAAATAGGGCAAATGGGGCAAATGGGCAAATAGGCGGGAAGTGGGTGGAGCTGAGGTGCCTGATTGCTGAAAACGTAGCTATATAGACCAAAAGCACTTTTTGTAGCAGGCTGGGAGGGTCTATGGGATTGACTCCCTTTTGGAGGTGGCAACTTTTTTTTTATTTAATTGTGGCAGGGAAAGAGTTAAACGTTAATTTTCAAATAATTTATAGCTGAATGATAATTATGTCACAGTGGAAATAAAAGGTTAAGTGGAGTGCATTTCATTTTGGGATACTAAAATTACATTTGGAGCTGCTTTTTAGTCTACTTAAGCTTAAACTATTAGATTAAGCTTGATCCAGACAAGGAGTTAAATCACAATTGTTAAGAGAATGATAATCAATAAGAAGTTATTGTCTCACTATCAGAGCAGGAGACCCCAGCGGCGAAGCGTCCACCTCCTTTCGGGCAGTTGATGTGTTTGCCGTGATGAAGACACTGAGGAAGACTCATCTCAGTTCCTGAGCATCTGACCCCACTCATCACAACATTGTCTGCATTTGCATCTCCAGCCCAGTACCATGTCTCCTATACGAACATGTTAAATATTAGTCAGCGAGTTTATTAGGAATTATTGCTGTAAGAGTCCCACAATATATTCACATTCTCAAAGTCACAATGAAATCAAATTCTTCCCTGCCCTTTTGACATCTCTTCTCTGATGTGTTTACCGCCATGAGGGCAGTATCAACCTGTCACTCACATGAGATCAACCAATAGCAAACCACAAACATCCAACAATTCTCTATGGACAAAAGCAAGCCCCGCCCTAATTTTTTTCTTGTTCTAGAAGTCATTTCACTCAGCTATACACTCACCTGAAGGATTATTAGGAACACCATACTAATACTGTGTTTGACCCCCTTTCGCCTTCAGAACTGCCTTAATTCTATGTGGCACTGATTCAACAAGGTGCTGAAAGCGTTCTTTAGAAATGTTGGCCCATATTGATAGGATAGCATCTTGCAGTTGATGGAGATTTGTGGGATGCACATCCAGGGCACGAAGCTCCCGTTCCACCACATCCCAAAGAGGCATGATGGATCCATGTTCTCATTCTGTTTACACCAAATTCTGACTCTACCATCTGAATGTCTCAACAGAAATCGAGACTCATCAGACCAGGCAACATTTTTTCAGTCTTTAACTGTCCAATTTTGGTGAGCTTGTGCAAATTGTAGCCTCTTTTTCCTATTTGTAGTGGAGATGAGTGGTACCCGGTGGGTCTTCTGCTGTTGTAGCCCATCTGCCTTAAGGTTGTGCGTGTTGTGGCTTCACAAATGCTTTGCTGCATACCTCGGTTGTAACGAGTGGTTATTTCAGTCAAAGTTGCTCTTCTATCAGCTTGAATCAGTCGGCCCATTCTCCTCTGACCTCTAGCATCAACAAGCCATTTTCGCCCACAGGACTGCCGCATACTGGATGTTTTTCCCTTTTCACACCATTCTTTGTAAACCCTAGAAATGGTTGTGCGTGAAAATCCCAGTAACTGAGCAGATTGTGAAATACTCAGACCGGCCCGTCTGGCAGCAACAACCATGCCACGCTCAAAATTGCTTAAATCACCTTTCTTTCCCATTCTGACATTCAGTTTGGAGTTCAGGAGATTGTCTTGACCAGGACCACACCCCTAAATGCATTGAAGCAACTGCCATGTGATTGGTTGATTAGATAATTGCATTCATGAGAAATTGAACAGGTGTTCCTAATAATCCTTTAGGTGAGTGTACATCACATTAAGGAAGAAAGGACCATAGCAACTGCCATTTCATGCCGATCACATTTCATCATTTTAAACCATATTTTTTTAATTTTTTTTATGCATGTTCATTGAAAATGCAATTTGTAAAAGAAATAGTCTGGTTTGCGAAGCAAATCAATCAGTTTATTAAAAAGAACCGACAAACAAATGATTCGCTCATTGGTTCGGTTAGATTGTCAACTTTAATTTCAGTTTGTTCATTACACAAAACTGGAATGTAACACATTTAGAATATATTTTAAGTGTTTAAGTGTATATATATATATATATATATATATACACATCAAAAAGTTGATTTATTTCACTAATTCCATTCAAAAAGTGATTCTTGTATATTATATTCATTCATTACACACAGACTGATAGATTTCAAATGTTTATTTCTTTTAATTTTGATGATTATAACTGACAACTAAGAAAAATCCCAAATTCAGTATTTCAGAAAATTAGAATATTGTGAAAAGGATGAATATTGAAGACACCCTAATCAGCTGATGAACTCAAAACACCTGCAAAGGCCTTTCAATGGTCTCTCAGTCTAGTTCTGTAGGCTACACAATCATGGGGAAGACTGCTGACCTGACAGTTGTCCAAAAGACGACCATTGACACCTTGCACAAGGAGGGCAAGACACAAAAGGTCATTGCAAAAGAGGCTGGCTGTTCACAGAGCTCTGTGTCCAAGCACATTAATAGAGAGGCGAAGGGAAGGAAAAGATGTGGTAGAAAAAAATTGTACAAGCAATAGGGATAACCGCACCCTGGAGAGGATTGTGAAACAAAACCCATTCAAAAATGTGGGGGAGATTCACAAAGAGTGGACTGCAGCTGGAGTCAGTGCTTCAAGAACCACTACGCACAGACGTATGCAAGACATGGGTTTCAGCTGTCGCATTCCTTGAGTCAAGCTCTTGAACAACAGACAGCGTCAGAAGCGTCTCGCCTGGGCTAAAGACAAAAAGGACTGGACTGCTGCTGAGTGCTGCAAAATTATGTTCTCTGATGAAAGTAAATCAGGATCCCAGAGTCTGGAGGAAGAGAGGAGAGGCACACAATCCACGTTGCTTGAGGTCCAGTGTAAAGTTTCCACAGTCACTGATAGTTTGGGGTGCCATGTCATCTGCTGGTGTTGGTCCACTGTGTTTTCTGAGGTCCAAGGTCAACGCAGCCGTATACCAGGAAGTTTTAGAGCACTTCATGCTTCTTGCTGCTGACCAACTTGGAGCAACTATGGAGATGCAGATTTCATTTTCCAACAGGACTTTGCACCTGCACACAGTGCCAAAGCAACCAGTACCTGGTTTAAGGACCATGGTATCCCTGTTCTTAATTGGCCAGCAAACCCGCCTGACCTTAAGCCCATAGAAAATCTATGGGGTATTGTGAAGAGGAAGATGGGATATGCCAGACCCAACAATGCAGAAGAGCTGAAGGCCACTATCAGAGCAACCTGGGCTCTCATAACACCTGAGCAGTGCCACAGACTGATGGACTCCATGCCACGCCGCATTGCTGCAGTAATTCAGGCTAAAGGAGCCCCAACTAAGTATTGAGTGCTGTACATGCTCATGCTTTTCATGTTCATACTTTTCAGTTGGCCAAGATTTCTAAAAATCCTCCTTTGTATTGGTCTTAAGTAATATTCAAATTTTCTGAGAAACTGAATTTGGGATTTTCCTTAGTTGTCAGTTATAATCATCAAAATGAAAAGAAATAAACATTTTAAATATATCAGTCTGTGTGTAATGAATGAATATAATATACAAGTTTCACTTTATGAATGGAATTAGTGAAATAAATCAACTTTTTGATGATATTCTAATTATATGACCAGCACCTGTGTATATATATATATATATATATATATATATATATATATATATATATATTTAACAACATCTATATTGCTAACTCACAAAGATGGATATCTGGGTGTCATTACACCTTCTCACCAAACGAGGGCTGTTCAATCACGTTTTACAGATCGACTGCACGTTCCTGAGCATCTGCTCTCAAGATTGCTTTTCGTTTGAGCTGTTGCACAAGTTTAGAGGTTTGAAACATAAGACATCTCGTACCCCACAAGATCGGGAAAGTCTTTGTCAGTGTTTATGACTGCACAAACATATGTTCATGATGAGTAATCATCCAGTATTATGTTCTATTTTCCATGTGTTGTGTCCTAGGCTGCACATGGCTGAGTCACAGCCTCCTCTGATAGATAAGCCTACAGGACTCCCAGCGTGGGCAGGGGGAATGTGGGCACATTCTGTCAGACTTTCCATGTGCTTTTCCTTCATCTCCCCCAATGTTAAAAACCTTCCACACATGCTGTCTGGAAAGACCCACCGGTCCAGACTGTCAGACAAATCATGTTTAATGGCCACTCAGACATCTGGAAGTTGTATCTTGCACTTTTTGAGCTTTGGTAACGGTCTGAAAACGTGACCAACAGCATGTCAAAGTGTACAAACTTCACTATTAAGTAATTTAAATCTCTTTATTATGACTTTAAGTCTCTTATGCTCACCAAGGCTGCATTTGTTTGATCAAAAACACAGTAAAACAGTAATATTGTGAAATATTATTACAATTTAAAGGTGCACTATGTAACATTTTTGCAGTAAAATATCCAAAAACCACTAGGCCAGTGTTATATATTTTGTTCAGTTGAGTACTTACAACATCCCAAATGTTTACAACTATTTGTAAATCGTGAGAAAATTGCAATTTTAACCAAGGAACCGGGACGTGTGAGGGAGTCGCCTGTCAATTGCGTCATATCTGCGTTACCCTCGGTTTCCGGTTTTATTTTGCAGAAACGCTTTACTCTTACTGCAGTGTGCAACAAGTGTCATAGCAGCCGCCGAGTGAACGCACAAAGTAACGTCATAACATCATTTTCAACACACTCAGATGTATCTAATATGATAAACAGAGCTGCGTTACCTCATACTCATGACCGGAAAAGCAGAAATGGCGTCGGCGACTGTGGTATAATAAAAGTCCCGCTGCTCGCGAGGCGTGTTGCATTCATCTTATTGACAATCGCTCCAGCGGCCTTGCTCAGCTCCCACTGCTTCATACTACAGTAACGTTAATAATCGCATTAATGAACATGATCTCTTTGTTTTGAATAGGCGACCTCTAGCGGATGTAAAAGTTACATAGTGCACCTTTAAAATAACCGTTTCCTATTTTAATATATTTTAAAATGTAATTTCTTCCTGTGATCAAAGCAGAATTTTAGCATCATTCCACCAGTCTTCAGTGTCACATGATCCTTCAGAAATCATTCTAATATGCGGATTTGCTGCTCAAGAATCACTGTTGAAAACAGAATCTATTTTTATTCAAGTTGAAAAGCACAGACTTTATTCAAAAGCACTGTAGAAGTTTGATCAGTTATGTGTTCTTTCTGAATAAGAGTATTAACTTACTGAGCCCAACATTTTGAATGGCAGTGTATGTGGAACAGTATGCACTTTATTTTACTTAAAATAAGTTCTTTAAGAGAAAGGCCTTGACTGGACATCAGATTGACTAGTCTTCTTGGTCAACCACTACACAAGGAAGACAATGATAGTTGACTAACTTCTACATTTTGCTGGTCTGTCCTGCTAAAAAAATAAATAAACTGGTAGAAACTGGTTTAAGCTGGTCTTAGCTGGTTTAAATGGGTTCTCTTAGCCTGACCAGTTGAAATGTGCCTAAAAATCTATCAAAACCAGCAAACAGACAGTCTGACCGGGCTGGGAGACTAAATAAGACCAGCAAAAAAAGTTTAAGCTGGTTTAAGGTGTTTATTTTTATTTTTTGCAATATTTAAATCAACACCACACACAAGCCTGCATGGATCATTCATGCGAGCCTTTTAGAATGCTCTAAGAACTACAATGACTATGAGTGACATTAGATTTAACTGCTTTGTGTCCTAAGATCGAAGCCATTATGGCCATAATGTCTTGACATGCGGCCAAATGCCACAACTAGAAAATGGCAAATAGAAAACTGGCAAATTTCAGTCAATCATCATAATAACACTTAATTATGGCATTAGCCTGCTGAAGCACTTTAGCGTTTTCCAATTTCCACTCATAAAACCACCCTCAAACTATTAGTTCCATACCGTTTCTAATGCAAAAATAGTTTCCAGACCTGTATCACCATGATTTTGTCACTGGGCTGTTAATTATCTGTCTCTAGTCCAGCCATTTCAGCTCTTGAAAGTCTGTGTGATCTTACATGCACATTCAATTATGATTTAAATAAATGGGATTTAATAGGATCATGGCATCCAGCAAACTTATGATGGATGAAATGGGGATGCCACACTGGATACATGGTATGTGCCTTCATTAAAGTTCTTCATCTACACCAAACACACCAAAATAGTCTCATATGCTATGAAAACTATCATGATGACTCAAAACAATGCATTGTGGATACTGATGGTTAAACACTATTGAAGGTGGACCTTCATGAGAAGGTTGGAGTGTAGAAAACGCTAAAGTTGCAGTTCGATGAATTTTCATGGGTGAAATCTAGACATTTTAATAGGACCCCATGTGAACGTGAATTTTGTGTATGGATTCATGCTTGGTTTGAAAGTGATTTGAAGTAGATTTACCTGAAACGCATGGCTGGCAAAGCCTAATCCCAGCTGTCTGCAGACCACCATGGCCTCTATAATCCCCCAGTTTTCACTACAAACGGTTCCCCAAACCGGAAAACCATTCTTCTCAGCGAGAACTTCCACACGTCCCTCGAAGGGGTTTCTTCCACCGCTTAGACGTATCTATTGTAGTCAAAAGTATTCATTGTTTTAAAATCTTAAGGATTCATGAATTGACGGAATATGCAGGGAGCGTTTAAGAGTCCTCACCCTCTTCTGGAACCCCATGGCAGGTATATTGCAGCGTACAGCAGCGTCTTCCTCATGACTGCAGCCCAGCGCATCATTATTGAAGTAGCAGTCAGTGAGAGATCTCTCAAATCCAGAGCACTCCACCTCGTTCATGTGGACCGGACCCATTCCTAAGGAAAACATGTACATTCAATTCTATTTTAATTTAAAGGGATACTTACCCAGTGATTTACTCACCCTCAAGCCATCCTAGGTGTATATGCCATTCTTCTTTCAGATGAATACAATCAGAGTTATATTAAAAAATGTCCTGGCTAATCCAAGCATTATAATGGCAGTGAATGGAAGCCCAAAAAAGTGTATCCATCCATTATAAAAATAATCCACACGGCTTCAGGGGGTTAATAAAGGCCTTCTGAAGCTAATCAATGGGTTTGTGTAAGAAAAATATCCATATTTAAAATATCTAGCTTTCGGTGGACCGCCTTCCGTATTCAACTTACAAAGAAAGTGTAATGCCTCTCACAGTTCAAAAAACACTTGCGCTACGTCCGATGCCATGCGTCGCAAGTTATACTTTTTTTCGTAAATTGAATACGGAAGGCGGTCCGGAAGCTAGATATTTTACTTTATAATGAGGTAAATATGGATATTTTTCTTACACAAGAAGCAGGCTCCCCCGGAGCTGTATGCACTCCGGATGCACTTTTTTGGGCTTCAAATTTTGGGCTGCAATTCACTGCCATTATAATGCTTGGATTAGCCAGGACATTTTTTAATATAACTGACTGTATTCATCTGAAAGTCATGTACACCAAGGATGGCTTGAGGGTGAGTAAATTATGGGGTGATTTTAATTTTTGGGTGAACTAAACCTTTAATGGTAATATACAGTGGAGCGTTATGACAAAAAAAATAGTGTTCGCGGACAGGAAATTTTAGTTTATTTTATTGTCTTATCTGTAGATTATCTTAAAGTTTCAGCTAAAAAGTCCATAACAACACAGAAAACAATAAGCACATTTTATGATTTTATTTAATGTTTTGTTTTGGCAGTAATTTTATTGTCATTATAATACAAGACTTGACCGCTAAATTATGCAATTAATGACCAATAACAATTAAGCAGATTCACAAATTTAGCACTCATGCAAATCAATTCCTGAAATAACCTAGGGTGAATTGACTTGCTCAAAAGCAACTTTTGGAGCGTGAAAAACATTAACCAGATGTCATTCAATGGAGTCACATGAAATATTTTTTTTTTCTTCATTAGAAAGACCAAACAATTTTTTTTATCTGATGTTCTCTGCTGATCACATCCAATGACTGTAATAACTGCCTAAATGGATTTTAGGAGGGTGTTTTGGTAGAGAATTGCAGAAGGCTTGTATTTGTTTAGACTAGAATAAGCAAAAGGTTGTTGACTTCACTGTCAATTTCTGAAAACACGAGTAAATTAAGTCTTAAAATACCACAAAAAGACTTTTGTCTGGGAAGAATGCATTTTAACATGAATCAAAACAATTTGGGAACAATTTTAAAGTAGTTTTTATAGCTGAAGGCTAGAGTAAATTTGAAGATTGACAGCCAATTTGTAGGCTGCATTAGTCAATAAATTCTTTGAGAAAGAATGCATTGTTCTCATCTTGAAATTCAGTTCTCGGTGTTATTTTTGCCATACATCCCTAATACACCTACATGGTTTCCTACATTTCCTAAACTATCAAAACAATCATCTTAAAGAGATAATTCACTCAAAAATGAAAATTCTGTCATCATTTACTCACCCTCAAGTTGTTCAAAACTGGAAGAAATTTCCAGCAGAACAAAGAAAGGAAGATATTTGGAAGAATGTCGGAAAAAGATAGTATGGTAGTCAAAGGGGGCCGAGATCTGCTTGGTTACAAACATTCTTCCAAATATCTTCCTTTGTGTTAAGTAGAACAACGACATTTATACAGGTTTGGAACAACTTGAGGGTGAGTAAATGATGACAGAATTTTCATTTTTGGGTGAACTATCCCTTAAATTACAGTGTAATTCATTTGAAACCTTATGCATAGGAATAAAATTAGAGTGTACAAGTGTGCATGACTCTCAGCAAATTCACTAAAAATGGATTTTGTCCTGTCCAAACATCAGCTGAGGAGCAGCTATCTGCACATACAGTTGGCGAACAGATGTTTCATTATGCATGAGTCTCCTGACCAAAGAATGTTCACATCTGCCTCTCATGCATCATGATAAAAGACTCTTTAGTAAAGGGCAGTGATTAATTATTTTTTGTTAAATGCCAGAGACTGCTGTACATGCTGTTGTTTTGAAAAGAACAATGTGTGACTGACTGATTCTTGCTTCCTGCTTAATGGATTTCTAAGAGCCTGTTGTGATATATAAGCTATGCATGATCATGGTTAGTTGCATTTTATTATTTGCATTTAGCCTTTGTAACCCCCTTCAGTAACAAACCTGCAACTAGAGCGGTTTTGGAATTTTTAATGCAGATTCCAAGAATAAATTCTGTAATTTAAATTTAAACTAATCTGGTTTTGAATTAATCTGTTGAGTGAATGATTGAAGGAATCACTCATAATCACCTATGATTGTAATGGTGTAAAAGAGTCACCAAATGAATCAGTGAACAAATCTTTTTGGTGGGAAGTGGGAACGAATCTAGTAGAGGGAATCTTTTCCCTCTACTAGATCTAAAAAAGGAGAGAGTTCATCCAAAAATTCTGTCATTAATTACTCACCCTCAAGTTGTTCCAAACCTGTGTGAATTTCTTTCTTCTGTTGAACACATGTACATTTTGTTCCATACTATGGAAGTCCATGGGGTCCCATCCACTATTTGGTTACCCATATTCTTCTAAATATCTTCTTTTGTGTTCAACAGAACAAAGTAATTCATACAGGTTTGGAACAACTTGAGGGTGTGAAATTAATGACAGAATTTTTGGGTGAACTATCCCTTTAAGGGGGATGCACCACTGGGGCATGCAGTAGTTTGGAAATCAAGGTAATGGAGTCTCTGAATCTAAAAACTGATTCTTTTAGGATCAACTCCCAACCCTCCCCGTGATCCACCAGTTTAGAACCACTGATATAATGTATTATGCATGAAAAGACATACTAACCTTGTCCTAACTTCGCTCCAGTGAGAGCATCCTTGGCGCTCCCAAAGCCCAGCTCTCGACACACGACGGTAGCCGCCCTCAAGTTCCAGTTATCGTCACAGACCGTCCCCCAAATACCATTTTTCAGCACCTCCACTCGCCCTTCACCGATATTCGCACCTCCTCGCAGACGAACAAGAGGTTGCTGGGAAATCAGACAGGGAGTAAATTGGTGGTGTGATCAATCCACACAACCTCAGTGACCAGTGCTTGTTCAGTCTAGCTCTGTCCGTCTATGGATCTGATCCAGGTGATTCAGCCTTTCAGATTAATTTTTTCCCATCCCCTGTATAAACAAAACTCACTTCAGCTGTCTGGTGCCGTGCTTGAAAGTTACGTAATTTCCTTTTCATCCAAAAGGAAACGTGATTTAATGCACTACATGACTACATGTCACTATGACATCCAGGCTGAATGAACATGATGATCCACAGGAAAATACTGGAAGAGGAAGCGATTCCTTCCAGAAATGTGAGAGGCCAAGAGATAGGGAAAACAGACTCGCCAAACATTCCACAACCACAAATCATCTCTGAGAGGGACTGTAACCCTAGCATCAACACACAACCATCTGCAGACAGACAGAATGAATATTTTTTAAATTAATTACATTTGCACGTACGCAATAGTACAAACAATTGTGAACCCAATTCTACCTGGAAACGGCTGATAGAAGACAGTCCAAAGTGAATTTTCCTTCATGATGTCATTAGTGATGACTGTGTAGATTCTTAGGAAAGCTCCTTATTTTGCTGCTAAGCAGCACTATCACTACCACCACAATCATGAGGCTGCTAATGTTCATTTCGTGCTCTGATTGTTGTTCATGCCAATAGATGATTCCATCCAAAGTTGTGAATTTAACTTATGGGCAAAATTGGAATATTGCATAAAGCATTTGCAAATAAATCAAATCCATCCAACGAGATGACGAGAACAAATGTGTCACTTCCTAATAAACTGGTGCCAAATATCACTAAGAAAAATGTAATTTGCTGCAGTAGGAGAAGCCAACTGTGGGTCTTTTTGTATATAATAAATTATTTTTATTAATGAAACGCAGATGAAACGCAATAGACAAGGTTGTGTTATCTTGGTTTCAGAGGCGGATGCCTGTTGTTTAGGAATGCATTTATGTAAGACAGTTCTGGGAATTATACCGAACGACAGACATTGGCTCAAGCATTTCAGATGCTGTGCAATGAGATCGGTCTGCTGGTTAGTCCAGTTATGATGTCCTATTGCGCAAAGTCACGTGACTTTTGATGCGTATTGAGGAATTTATTCTGTAAATGTGTTTCCATTGTAGTTTATGCGCATGTTTTCTTATTGGATCAAAAAAATTATCCGCCTCAATTGATATGTTTCAACTGACCATGGTAAACATAAGATGAAGATTGCGGCATCACTGTAAAGAAAATATTGTTGGTTTAACTTAAAAAAAGTAAGTTACCTGGTTGCCTAAAAGTGCCCCTATTATGCCATTTTAAAGTTTCCTAATTCAGTTTTGGAGGTCTCCAACAACAGGTTTGCATCAAAGGTCAAGAAACACTTTAATTTTCTCATAATTTACATTGCACATCACCACATTGTTCAATGATTCTCAAACGACTTGATGGATAAATCAGTCTCTCTAAATCCCTCCTTTCCACAAGCCTACTCTGCTCTGATTGGTATGATGGCTCAGTCTGTTGTGATTGGTCTACCACGTACAGCGCATATTTCGGAAACAAACCCCCATTACCATAACTGAACTTTATCTCTGTCCAGACGCTTCAATTGTACACACTGTAAAGATAGTAACGAGGACGTCAACTTTACACAAATCCCAGCGCGAGTCTGAATTGATGATGAAACATTGGAAGAACTAGTTATTCAACCCGAACCATGAGCAGTTTCTCAGTGATGCTACTCAGTTTGAGGTACATTATGAGATGTTTCAACTGTAATTCCTCACCGTCAGCATTAACAAGTGTGTGTGTGTGTGTGTGTGTGTGTGTGTGTGTGTGTGTGTGTGTCTGTGTGCATATCTGTGTAATGAAGGAGAATGAATTAATAAGTAGAAACTCAAAATACTGTTATCCAAACCACATAAATTATTTGTTGATTTGACAAAAGGTTGTTGACTGTGTAATTAATTTTGATGTGTTGATATCCATGTGTGTGCATGAAAGACAAGAGAGAAAAAAAAATTTGGAACTAAATGCTCTAGACGCAGAGTGAGCAGATCTGAGTTGAATGCACTTAAAAATAGTTGGATGGAAACATAGCTATTGACTAACTATTGTCCAGGTTGAATATGTTCTATAAAGCCTAAGGCCGTAATATAGGCCTGCTATAAAGTAGTTAAATATTTAGGGTTTTTTTTCCAGCATCAACTTTGTTGCTAACCAGCGCTAATTGGTACAGCCACTCAAACCATGAGATCGCTAAATGATACATTTTAAATATCTTTAAATTGTACTCTATATTATGGCTTTTTAAAATGTTTTATCAAGAAGTAGTTGGTGAGCCCAATACTAACCAAAATACCTTACGAAAGACAATCAGAAATTACTTTTCCATTGTTTCAGACACTGTAGATTCTCCTGAGATTCTGTAGATTTCCAGTGTCACTCCTTATTTTGGTGCCAAGCAGTGCTAATAGCTACAACCTCTCAAATGACAAGGCCGCTAATGCAAATTTTACACTACCAACCTCTGGTCTGTAGGCCTTGCGGAAGCCAGTGGAGGATGAGGGGGCAAAAGCTCTTCCAGGCACACAGCTGACCACCACAGGCAGGCTACGTCCACAAGTGCCATTCCTCTTGGGCTCCAGGGGTTTTCCCAGTTTACAGCTGGACAGGTGGGCTTCGTTTCCTGTGCAGTTCACTGAGAAACCCCAGTAGTTCTTTTTTTT
Source organism: Paracanthobrama guichenoti (assembly GCA_018749465.1). Classification (NCBI taxonomy): domain Eukaryota; kingdom Metazoa; phylum Chordata; class Actinopteri; order Cypriniformes; family Gobionidae; genus Paracanthobrama; species Paracanthobrama guichenoti. The sequence goes on along the minus strand of CM031952.1, from coordinate 20,964,533 downwards.
ACGCATGGACAGTGATCTATAAAACAGAGCCACAGAGAAACTTCAGTTGTACTATAAAATAATGATTAAATTGTGGAATATTATTTCAGTGATTAATTCTTGTTTAGGAGGATATCACAACAATGATTCAGAGGAACATCCGTTATGATTATTATAGTGATTAGACATTGCCTCTAGCAGTAATGTAGTGCTAACCCAAGAAAATAGGACATTTCCCATAATTCTACAGCCCAGAGAAAATCCTAGATCAGACAATCTAGACTCAAACAATCTGTAAAGCCTGCAGGTTTCCTTTCCTCCAGATATGGAAACCAAACCATTAAATATTAATTTAATGAGAAAAGCATGTTCTGGGCTCAACACAAGTGTGTTGTATCAACACAACAAATGTATCAATAGCCTTTTTGGTACTATACTTATGTATACTGTGATGTAAGGCAATGCAATCTATGATCTATTCATTGCAAATTAGGTTTCTCATATGAATAACATTATAGGTCCAGTCTTCAAAATACTGACACTGAGGAAAAGTGAGGTCACATAACCAATGGCTTAAACACCGCACCTTTATGAAATGTTCCAACAAACAAACAAAAATATACATAGACATACCTCACCTTTAAATATCACCAGGCATTTTTTTGCATATGGCTTAGTTCAGAAATAAGCGTTCTGAAAATATTAGTTTATTTCCTGGAATGCTCTATTTTTGTAAACGTATACAAAAATAAGGACATTGGCTATACATCACTTGTGTAATAGTATAGTTTAGTGTATAAATGTGGTAAGAACACACCAAAACTATCATTTATAGGGAGTTTTATAGTTAAATGTTCTTAACAGAGTTACAGAGGAAACACAATGTTCTCTGCTCGATGGGAAACGGCCAAGAAATATGTTGGGAAACAATCTGGCCATGATTCACTTGGGGGGGCGTTCACACACATCTGCGTTCACACACAACTCTTGCTGCATGTTTGCATGGTAACTTTAAACTTTACAAAGTTAATGTTACTTCAGGGGAAACCCTAAATTCTTCATGCAACGTTTTTGACATTGTGTGTCTGCCTTCTTGTGTGTGCTTTCTTCCACTTTTCATTGTATCATAATCACAAAAGCCTGAACATTTTCATACAAAGCAAAAACAGTGGGGAGTTTTCCTTACTTATAGACTTTGTTGTTGTAGTTTTTCTCTCCGGGGAATCCGTACATTCCACAAACGACTCGGCTGTTTAAGGGGGTCCACTCTTCATCACAGATCTGCCTCCATTTGCCCCGTTCTTTCAGTTCCACATAGCCTTCTGTGATGGGTATGCGCTTGAGGTGGGACGATATGGGTCTTATACGGATTTCTTCCACCAGTTCTTCAAGAGTCTGAAGGGGAAGAAACAAAAGAAAACTTTATTATTCATTAGCAGAATCCCCACAAAATTCCCAGAATGGCCATCATGAAATATTTTTTTCAAGTCATTTCCTCGGGTAGCAGTAGATTACTTGGGGAATGTTCTGGAGATGTTTAAGAGTGTCTTCCACTCCTGGAGAGTGGAATCTGAGGGCCAAACTGAGGAGCCAGATAAGTCATGCCTCACATTTGACAAGGCGGAAACAAGATGAAACAAAGTCAAAGTTGGAATTTGACTAACATCACTTCAATTTCTTCAGAAATGCCCTCAAAATATTATTAACCCTTAAACACATAACTCGGGTCTTTAGCGACCTGGTATGCCATTCACTACCCTCCTCCTCATTCATTTTAGACAATTCCTCGATTAATAATTAATTTTTTTTTTTTTTTTTTTATAAAAGAATGCCTGTTTTCCCATAAATTTTTTTCTATTAATTTTTTCAAAATTGTATAGGGTCGTTAACGACCCGTGGTGTGTAACAGTATTTTTCTGCACAACAATAATTTAATCTTTGATGACTAAATAAGTGCAATTCACCTTTATTCCACAAGGTGACAATGATGAAGTGACTCATAGGGCCCTATCATACACCCATGCGACACCAGGTGTGACGCAAGTATTTTTTGCTAGTTTCAGCCAGACACAGTTATCATTTTCACGTCCAGTGCCACGTTGTTTAAATAGCAAATGCACTCGCGCCCATCTGTTTGCCCATGGGCGTGCTGGTCTGAATGAGGTGTTCAGGTGCATTGTTGGCACGGTTGGTATTTTGAGGCAACTGAAAATAACTGTGCCATTGACCAACAAAAACCTGGTCTAAAGTAAATAGCGCAGTTTTTTTATGTTATTTAAAGGGCGCGTTAGTAATATGCGCCTATAGGCGGGTGCACAACGCATGCAAACTCTCCTTATTACACACACACAAGGACGCGCAGCAGCACACAAACATTTTTAAATATTAAAAATAAAAGGATTCTTCTCTGGTGAAGCGGTCAGTCTTTCCGCTTGCAAATTCCGCCATATAAATAGAGAATTCGCCATGGTGTAAGCGCAACTGGCTTTTAAAGGGAATGAGAGATGAGACTAACCAATAGATTGGTTTATTGAATGTTATGCTCAAAACACACCCATTACTCATTAAGAGACTAGGTACAACCATTTTGGACCATGCGCCTAGCACGCATTCAAATATTAGTGTCACTGTCATTTAATGGTGGATCTGGTTAAGAAGCTGTCAGCAATCAAAATATTGGTTTTGAAAATGTTGAAAATGATAGTTTTGAAGATATGCTTGAGATCGCGAATATGAGCCAGATGCTGAAAAATACTGGGAAATGAGCACTGACGAGGACAGTGATTGATGGTATAAAACATCTGCTGAAACTGAACGCTTTCAAGCTCCAAAAGATAACAAAATATGCTTTATTTTATATGCTTATGTAATTGTTACTGTAATATCAGGTGAGCTTTAAATTATCACAATAGGCAGAGATCCAGCCGTGTTAGATATAGATCTGGGTCGCTAAAGACCTGAATATATAATAATGATTTTGTGAAACATTCATGCTGGTTAACCAGTCGGTTATCCTAGATTTTGAGAGGTTGTGTTCGACCTTTCATTACAGTAACACGTGAATCTGTCATCCAATCCATTAATTTACAGGAATCTTATAGCTTGGAGAAATAATAAGTCTTATAAAATTCAAAAGCATCCTTGTTAGCTCCACAAAAACCACACTCACATGGGCTGTTTGCCGTGATATCAACTAAAAGGAATGTTTTAGATGTGTAAAACCAGCAATGCTGTACTATTAAAAGGGAGGTGGTTACAGGATATGTTTTAACTGACCATAGTAAACATAAGACGATGGCTGTGACTTCTAATTTAATTTCAGCGTGTGTTGATGTGCATGTGTGTGCATGAAAGAAAAGAGAGAGAGAAAGTTGGCCAGCGGGATTAAACCAAAAGAATGTGGTGGCCTCACGTGGACCTAAATGCTCTAGACGCAGAGTGAGCAGAATGTAAATGTAAATATTACTATATAAAGGCCAGACCAATGGGTACAGTTGAAGTGGGCTCTCAACTCAGACACATCCCTGTTTTCTTAAGCTTTGGAAGTCTGGAGGAAACCAAAGAGGTGACTGTTGAACTGAGGGTGTGAGACGGGGTCATCCAGCCAGATGAGGAAGAGTCCACGCCTGTTGCCTGATAGTGTGACCTCCGCCTAAAGAAACCAGACCAAACACCTTCCACTGCATATTTTTACACCAAAGAGACACCCTGTTTAATCAATCTCAGGCTTTGTTGAAATTCAGAGGTTGATCTACGATGATAGCACAGGCACATTTGGGTTTTTTTTTCAACATACTGATAAAAAAAAAAATATATATATATATATATATATATATATATATATATATATATATATATATATATATATATATATATATATATATAATATAAAATCTTTGCCAGCTGCAGTAAGCCTACCGATCAAAATGCCTTGCAGGAGTTTGGCGATACATCAAACACCTTTTAAGGGATAAAATATCAGGCTAACAGGGAATGTTCTCTGTACATAACATTTGAACCAACAATTTGTGCTTTGTGAAGCTTGACGAATGTCTGGTCCAAGACCCGGCATGCCATGACCAACAATGAAGGCAACTCCTTGACTGATAGCATGATAAGTTTGACAGGAGCCATCAAGACTTCAAATCCAAGGTTTTGTTTTAGGGGAATTTGAATTTGTGAATGGCAGTGAAGCAATGCAATAGGCGAAGCAAATCACATGCCAATGACAACATGATGGATGTAGTGTGTCCAAATTTAATTTTACCACATATTAATATTATATTAAACTTGTATTTTATATAACTGTGAGGTAAGTTGCTAGTCAAATGTAGTACCTACTAGACTGTGCGATTTCAGACGCAGCTAATGCTCAGTAAACAATGGTGCAACAGCAACGATGTGTCCCTGGCCAAAAATACACTATACTGCCAAAGGTTTTGGGATGCGTGCCATTACATGCACATGAACTTTAATGTCATCCCATTCTTAATCCGTAGGGTTTAATATGGAGTTGGCCCACCCTTTGCAGCTATAACAGCTTCAACTCTTATGGAAAGTCTTTCCACAAGGTTTAGGGAAAGTGTGTTTATGGGAATTTTTGACCATTCTTCTAGAAGTGCATTTGTGAGGTCAAGCACTGATGTTGGATGAGAAGGCCTGGCTCGCAGTCTCCACTCTAAGTCATCCAAAAGGTGTTCTATCAGGTTGAGGTCAGGGTTCTGTGCAGGCCAGTCAAGTTCCTCCACACCAAACTCACTCATCCATGTCTTTATGGACCTTGCTTTGTACACCGGTGCGCAGTCATGTTGGAACAGGAAGGGGTCATCCCCAAAGTTTTCCCACAAAGTTGGGAGCATGAAATTGTCCAAAATGTCTTGGTATGCTGAAGCATTAAGAGTTCCTTTCACTGGAACTATGGGGTCAAGCCCAACCACTGAAAAACAACCCCACACATTGACTGCAGAAAGTTGCCGACTTCTGCACACTGTGAGCCTGAGCATGCTCTGACCTTACTCTGTGATTTTACGTGGCCTACCACTTCGTGGCTGAGTTGCTGTTGTTCCCAATTGCTTCCACTTTGTTATAATACCAAGATTCAAGATTCAAGAGTTTTATTTGTCACATACACAGTTATATACAGAATATACAACCGGCAGTGAAATGTACCACTAATAGTTGACTGTGGAATATTTAGTAGTGAGGAAATTTCACGAATGGACTTATTGCAGGCGGCAACCTATCACGGTACCACGCTTGAATTCACTGAGCTCCTGAGAGTGACCCATTCTTTCACAAATGTTTGTAGAAGCAGTCTGCATGCATCGGTGCTTGATTTTATACACCTGTGGCCATGGAAGTGATTGGAACACCTGAATTCTATGATTTGGAGGGGTGTCCCAATACTTTTGGCAATATAGTGTAGTTGCGGTAGGACGGCATAAATCTGTAAAAATATGTAACAGAACATTCTTTAATAATGCATTATGGATACTGTCAACGACGTCTGTTCAACTTTCATTTTTGAACTATTTTTCAACCATGTTTTGGAGGGACATCTTTTCAATGGTCACTAAACAATAAACGTTTGCTGGGTGTTTATATTAAAGATTTTCCAAGTATTTTCCCTATTCTGCAATTTGTCACTACAGCACTACCTTTTTAAGGGTGATTATCAAATGTTTAAACACCTTTTAAAGATGTTTATTAGATGCATAAATAACTAACTTGACTAAGGAAAACATTTTTGTCAAAATGTACATTCCACTGGGAAGCAAACCCCTCGCCATACGCGACTGTCTACAGTGCTTAAATGAACTGTGAAGTGATTAACCCATTGCTAATAATCTAAAAGTAAGTGTACAACCAAACAGACATATTTCATTCATTCAATCACATAACCTTTCCTTCATGGCATGTGCTTTTTGGTAGTAATAAGACCAGACAAAGAGGTCTTTGAGATTGTAAATGCTGTCTGTCAGCTCATATACAGCAGTATGTCTGAGACATACGCACTTACAGTCATTCATATAAGTGAGAAACCATTCCCACATCTGACTGCGTTTAAGAGCCGGGGGTCCATGTGTAAGTGATGGAAACGGTAGCAGCAAGACTAAATGAGGGGGAGGAAGCCCCTCGTAGTTCAGACATTCCTTAGTTGCTGAGGTGCCACCTTCTTTTTACATTCATGGAATCCAGATATCAAAATATTTACATGCCATTAAATGTTCCTCCGCAGGGCTTCTCGAGGCGGGCGAGGTGATGGTGTCTGGTGCAGACGTGCAGTCAAAATCTCCTCTCTTACTCACTTCCCACCACGTGTTTCACGTTGGACCTCCACGTGCCTGTTCCAGGGACTAGGAGTGAAAATACCAGTTGATTGTGCGGGTTTGTGGTTTTAGGGAGTATTTGAGGGAATTTTAGGCACTTTTTGAGGAAGTAAAAGGATAATGTGAGGGATGGATGGATTCAGCTGATATATCGATTATAGTAATTCAAGTAATCCCAGAGAAAGGGGATACATGAAAAACATCTGTATTTTCTATACTGTTACAAGCCGTATATACACACAACCATTCCCACCCCCCCAAGAAGCAGGAAGTTTCCACAGCTCAGTGTGTCATCACAACGCCACTCTCAAACACAACGCATACTCTCACCACCACTCCAAAATCAGCATGTCTACAACTGTCTGTGAGGAATCCTATTTTCAGACTGCCTTTTGTCTTCAGGGTCATTTTTGTGTCAGGACACAACTTACAACACTTACGAAAAGAGAGGGTGGAGAAGAAACAAAGTATGACAGAACTAATGGTGAACTTTTGGCAGCAGAAAAAGGGTCACAAGGGTCCCATGAACAAGTCGGTTCCATGGAAACGCTCCAAGTTAACGTGATCCCTGAACTCCACAGAGCAACACTGAGCATATTTACATTCAACCTTTATGTTCTTCCCACAAGGGTAGTTTTTTACAAACCAGGAGCAGCTCTAGACAGTTTGTGGACAAAGAAACTGGTCTGAACAAGTCTTGGGTTCTGAGACAACATTTAAACTCAATGCAGCAATCTAAATGTGCTTAAAAGTCAATGCATTAAGACATCTTGTCACTACATAGAGTACATGATTCTGATTAGACAATATTCTGTGGTCAAATATTTTGGTATAATATGTTATGACCCATAAACTGTATATTTGTCCATTGTCCCTAAAAAAACGGATCACTTGTGGCAATCACTTGCATTTTTTCCTGGTAACAGCGGAAACAACTTAAAATACTCAATTTTTGGACACACATATTAGAGTACATCAATCGAAACTGGAAAGGGTCTGCTAATATTTTAATAAACTTACAATAACAACAACATGCTTTTGTAAAATAAACAGGATGCGCTTTCTGACCTTCTCGGTCTCCGTGAACTGAAGCGCGTCACAAAAATGAACCAAAACTATATACTTGCATCACAGACATGAGCAATATATCTATAGAAATGAGACATGAAAAATATATCTATAGAAAGCTGGAAATGTCTACTTTCAAACGAACCAATTCAAATACTCTCTGATTATGTAACCCATATGAAATGTGCATTTCTCTCTAAAGACGTGTCCACTAAACTGTGGAGATGGTGAGTCAGCATCGTCAACTTCATCTTTGCAGCTGACACTGACACTGACTCAGAAAACACTAGTTATTAATAAATAAATCAAAATGTCTCATGCTATTTTCTCAGACACATTCATAATCATTATGTTTGATGGTGCTTTGCAGCAAGCTTAATGTGTGCGCTTGAGTGCGGAATAGGCTATGTTACACCGAAAGGTTCATTAATATTTAGTGTTCCCCCAGTATATTTAAGCAATTAAATGAATACAAACGTGTGATTAGTTGACTAATGGCTTAAAGGGATAGTTCACCAAAAAAGTTTCTTTCCTCTACTGAACACAAAGGAAGATATCTGGAAGAATGTTTGTAACCAAGCAGATCTTGGCAGCCATTGACTACCACAGTGGGGGGAAATGGTAGTCAATGGTTGCCTAGATCTGCTTTGTTACAAACATTCTTCCAAATATCTTTCTTTGTGTTCATCAGAAGAAAGAAACTCATACAGGTTTGGAAAAACTTGAGGGTGAGTAAATGATGACAGACTTTTCATTTTGGGGTGAAGTATCCCTTTAAATGAACTACTAGTTGACTAGAAAAATCTTTAGCCCTACCAAATACACACCATTGGTAGAGACCTTTCAGGATGTGTGTTTCAGGATTTTCTCAAGATACCCATTTCAGTGATCTCAGGACATTTTATGCATGCCATTCAAAAAAAAATATATATATATTTAAAAGGCATCCTAACCTCACAACTGACCTCCCCTCCCTATACTTCCTGGTTTTAAATCTGATAGCCTTTATTGTCATGAAGTATCTTGAGTTTCCTACTCTTGTTTGAAAAATGGAATGTGAAGGAAAGCCAACACCTCTTAGCCTGGTGGAAAATCCTGAACTTTGACCTCTTCAGGGTACATTTAGCATGTAGGTTCACTACTGGTACATTCTGTTGAGACAACTGGTTTAGACCGACACAGGCTTGTTGACTTAAGAGCATGCTTTGTCTGCAGGTGAATATATAGGTCTATATATATTCAAATCAATCACCATGACGAGCAGAGTGCAATCCAGGTCCTGTCTTTTTGTCTTATGAACATGTCCTTACAATGTTCTATCCTGCTAAACATCTGCTGACTGTCCACAACAAAAAGTAGGCACTACTCCACATTTCATGATTTTGAATCATTTTGTAACTGAATTTTGTCTGAGGTTGTATTGTATTTTAGCAAGTATTTTGTCTACTACTCTCATTTCATCAGTTGGTAGGAAACATCTGCTATAGACAAACATGGAAATTAATTATTATAATCATTAGCTGAGTAATGGCAACAAATCCATGAATTGCAAACAGCTTTCATGTTCTGAACTTTTGGTGACCATTCTGCAGACCCCTGATATTGTTTCCATGTGTTGTGGTAGATTGTGTGTGGTGGCAATTCATTTGATCACGATAAGCTGTTCTTCTGTTCCACTTAATGTTCCACTTAATGTTTACAAGAATACAAAACAAACCATTCACTCATTCATTTACCCCTGCTGTCTTGTTCTGAGAGCCTGTCTTTTGTCTTTCTTATTAGTTTAGACAAATTAGTGTCTAGGTGCGTGTGGTCAGTTATAAGTATAAAATCTGCTTGTTTCAGAGGCAGATAATATAGTGGGAAAACTATGAAAACGAAAACAATATAAACAGTTACATTTGTTTATATTGTTGATTTCATTTATCAATCCAAAAGAAAGAATCACACTGGAGTAGTGATTGTTAGCATGTTGCTATGCAATTAGACTGGTTGTCTTTAGATAAGTATTTCAGCCAATGCCTTCATTAAAAATGTGAGTGTGAAAAATATCTGTGCTTCTGTGGGAAAACATCTGAAAGCTTTCCAGCCATCTTGGAAAGACATTCATTAGATCAAGCACTTTGTGCTTTTGCTAGAGGTCATCCAGTTAAGCAGTCTTTGAATGACTTGTCTAAACTGTTTCACAAGACATTAAACCCAGCTAGTCAAATGTAGTGTCTGAAGTGCACTCATCCATTGGCTCTGAAGTAATGGTAATGAATGTTTAATGCTAACCGCTACATGTTTTCAGGGTAACAGAGTGTATCTTTACATGTAAATAATAAGCTAATATGATCATAGCAGCATACTGGATGTGATGCAGTAAAATTCTTTATCCGTCATCTTCTCCTTAAACAAGGTCTTTAAAAGGTAATGTTTGCTAGGTGGAGCACACACAGGCTAGCTGTGCTGACACACAGGAAAGGTAAATAAAAGCAGGCAAACAGACTTTCAAACAGTGTTGTTTGTATGTATATGACAGAAAAACCCTTATTTAGCAATTTTCCAAGTTTTGGCAAAGGATAATATTTGTGGAAGGATCTCGTAATCCACTACTCGTGATGCGCTAAGAATTTAGCACTGTTCGGCTGCCAGTTTTGGCTACTCTTTGTCATTTCTGACATCAAATTGTCCATTGATGAGAAAAAAAATACACAAAAAGATGGACTCTTGCTTATAAAAACATTGGCACTGGAAGGTAGCCTGAGGAATCTGGGCGCCTGTCTCAGTTCAGTTCACCCTGCTGAGCTGGTTTTCGAGAATTCACTCATACAAGGTTCACAGAGACTGCCTGCGTCTCAGACTTCTGGTATGTGACGCCGGAAAAGTCACGATTACACCTACCAATAGATAACTTCTCACATTCGTTCACAGACTCTCGCTGTTCACAGACTGGTGACATCATAGGAATTTGAGGTGACCATATTAACGCCGGAAATGTGAGAAGGGGGTCTGACGGCTGGTGTTTTTCATACCAGACAATTCCCTCATTGAAAACCATTAACCAACACAGTCTTTTTGCTTCTCATAATTAAAGAATTCACGTTTGACGGGTGGGATTCCATTTTGCTTTCATTCCTTCCATTAGTCAGCAATTCCCAAAGAAGGCATTGAAGGAGTGGGGGAGCGCCTCGGGGATAGGAAGGATCGGGGGAGAGGCGCACAATGTGGTAATGTCATTAAACTTCAGAGTAGTGGAAATGGAAAAGCACACCATGGGCTCTTTGATCGCTCTCAAAGGTCCATCTTTAAACCTGCTTACTGTGGTTGCCACAGTAACATGGCAAATATACAAATATCATGATTCTGGTACAGACCTTTGCATCAAAGAAAACAGATGTATGTGGACAGCTGGCATGTCATAAAAGGAGAATTGAATGTTAAAAACGATTCTAAAAACGATTCTAGAACGACAAACTTTGGAGAGGAATGTGTTCACTTCCTTTTGTCCAAGAGATAATGTTGGGAAAGCAGAACCTCCACTCAAAATTTCCGGATATGACAAAGATATGTGGTTGTTTCTCTAAAAAAAAATGCTTTTGAGGAAGGTTCTTGGTAGGATTCTTGATTCTTCTAATGGAAAACAGTGTGGTTGATGTGGACTTTGGTACATATTGTCATCCTAAAAAGGCATTTAAAAGGCATATCTGGTTTGTTTTAAAACCACTTGCCATCAGCAGATACTTAGGCTTGGTTTACTAGCTCTGAACTCACATCTGCACTGCATTTCAGTAAAATCAAAGTGACTCAGCACTGTCAACCTCAGTTAGGTCAATAAACTACTACATGTTCCATGAGCCCAGAGTGATTTGACATACCGCAACATTGTTGTTCATGGCATTGATGAACCGGTGGCCAGGGATGCGCTTCTGATTGCACATCACCCCAACATCCTCGCTGTGCCTGCAGTCCGACACTCCAAAGCCATTCGAGGAGCATTCTGCTAAAGATTTTTCTCTTCCTGTGCAATGGACATTGTCTAGCCAAATGCGACCTGTGGAACAAAGAACAATTGTTGGTTTTGTCAATCACCGACAGATGTTGTGCTTTGGATGCTGTGTTCGTGTCACTGCTCACTTAAAAGGAATACTATACCCAAAAATGATCCCATAATTTCCTCACATTCAAGCCATCCTAGGTGTATATAACACCTTCTTTCAGCCAAACACAATCGGTGTCCCAGCTCTGTAATGGCATTGAATAGCGTCCAAGTTTTTGAAGCTCCAAATCCATCCATCAAAAAAGTAATCCATACCCAACTCCAAGTGAGTTAAAGGGGTCATGAACTGGCTTTTTTTTATACTGTTGTCTGAGGTCAACTTATGAAGTTTGCATGGTTTTTACATTCAAGAACATCATAATGAATAAGTAATAGGCTATTTTCTACCCTGGTTTTGAGGCTCTCTCCTGGAACGCTCGGTTTTTATGGGCGTACCGCACTGAAGACTTGGAAGTAAACGCCCACTGCTATGATTGGATAAGCTTTGCATATTTAATGAGCTTCGGCTCCCCTGAGTACACGAGGAATTGTTTAGAAAGCGTGTGGAAAAATGACAACCAGAATGTCTTTTTCAAACAAACACAATGATTTATCTCTCATCCACCCGCGATTGATTAGAATGTAATTTTTTTATTACTTGGCCTGCCCGTTCGGTGGATATAGCCACGAACTGTGCATCTCACACACACACATGCAAGCCAAGTATGTGCATCTACAAAACTGCAGACAGCATGATAAAAACTCAAATATCAAGTCAAAAGAGTGAACAACGCACATCAAGAGTTAAGATGATAGGTATTGGTAGGCTGTCTGGAAAACACATATGTTAGCCCCGGGTGTTGGGCTTTGCGAGCCCTGTGACAGCGTGCTAATGTTCAGTTAGACACGTACACAATCAATATCAAACGATCTGTAACAATGCAACACTATCACATTTGAACAGTAAAATGTTTTACTCACATTAGTGTTGCTTCATTCATTCATGTAATCTCATCCTGTCTGCAAACACAGTCTCTTGTTTACAAACGAATCCGTGGTGAAATGAAGGAACAAACGCGCAATGTCTTCCCCACGTGAGCTGGATCTTCATTAAAAATAAAGTTCAACCACACATTCCTAATATTAGAATCTGAAGGAAGCTTATGCAGCGACTGTTCTTCCAAAACCAGGCACAACGCAATATCTTGCTATCTTCGGCATGTTTATTGCTCAGTAGCGCGATATGTTTAGCTCCACGAGTCGGCTACAGAATCAGGTGTACTTATTCTTATGTTGAGGCGGCGTTTCACCACATGATCACTTTGTTAACCCACTGAAGCCATATAGATTACTTTTATGATGGATGGATGCACTTTTTGGATCTTCAAAACCTGACACTATTCAATACCATTACAAAGCTGGGAAGAGCCAGGATGTTATTTAATATAACTCTGTGTTCGGCTGAAAGAAGAAAGTCATATACATCTAGGATGGCATGAGGGTGAGTAAATTATGGGAAAAAATTAATTTTTGGGTAAACTATTCCTTCAAAAGAACAGTTCGCCTCAAAATGCACTCTCTTATTCTACCTTATCTAATTCTAAACCTGTATGACTTTCACAAAAGGTGAGTTTTTAAACAATATCCTTAAAAGGCACCATAAAGGTATCAGTAAAGTGGTTCACACAACTTGTGTGCTTTATTGTTATAGTGTTCTGAATGTCTTTACTCAATGAACAGAACAAAATAATTAACAAGATCACTCTGCCCTAGTTAAATACATTTTCTTTTGAATGGGATCTTTTAATGAATCTGCTGATTCACAAAAGATTCAGTCTGAATGACTCATGAAATGGACTGATTGGGTTTTCACTGATCCAGTGAAAAAAAAAAAAAAAAAAAGATTTTATGATGTTATGTATTTTGAACCTCTTTGTCATGCAGCTTTGAAGTAAGTTATTCATTTAAAAAGGCTGCTAGTGACACAGCAAAACTTCCTTGGTAAACCATCTTTAACCAACCTAGTCAATCTAGTTTTTGCTATTTTCCATTGCTTCAATATAAAGTTATCCTTCCAGAATTTCTTCTCACTGTGCATTATATGCTACATATGATTTTGCATACTCGATGGAAAGTGGAATAAAAGTGGTTATTAAGACCAGTGGTTATTCTTCCATAGGGCTCAACCATAACCATCCACTGAACTCAAACTGGAGTTTGATTTACAATCTTTGGACAGATTTATTGGAACAAATCATCATGTTTCTTTAGTAAAAAGACAGAGAGATGAGATTATGTCTGCTCTTCATGCTAAATCCTGTTTCCATACTTTTTCGACTGATTGGTATCAATTACTTCTAATGACTAAAACATGATGGATTACTAATGTAATCCAAGAATATATGGATCTTTCAGTGGACCATAAGCTTATAATATGCTATCAGAATGAGTTTTTAGAGTAATTCTTGCCTACCTTCTCCTTGTCCAAACTTTGCAGATGGAGACCAAGCCACAGCGCCCAGGAAACCAAGCTGCCTGCACGCAACATGAGCCGCTTCGATTGAGAAGTCATCATCACAGATAGTCCCCCATTCATTGTTGTAGAAGACCTCTAGACGACCCTCGTAATGCTTGCGTTTATCACCGGCTAGGCGGAGTTGAATCTTGGGTTGCTGGGATTCAGATTGGGCCTGAACCAGGACCAACAGATTGAAGATGTACAAAGCAGAAGAGACCGCCATGGCTAAACTTCTACAGGGACCTGCGAGAGCATTAAACACGACAAACACAAGATTAACAATGTAACATAAAATTAAACCAATCTGGGAAATTATTCATGACAGATTCATTCGGTGAAATGAATAATTTGAAACCTAAACGGGATATCAGCACACTTCATTCAGTGTAATGACCACAAAAACTGATTAGATGATCAACAAGGCTACAAGGGAGGCAAAGGTATTTTCTTCACTAATACAGAGCACGTATATGACCATGCTGAACTCTGTCTCAATGTCAGTCCACCCTTCCCCAAATCCTGTGGCTATAGCAGACAAATGACTGGGGTGTCTAGTGTCTACCTTTTCCATCACTCATCCCAATTTGTCAGTCAGAGAGATTTTGTAGAAATAAGACCTATAATACAGACATTATTGATGTCTCAAAAAGGCCTGCATGTACAACTGCATTAAAATCTGAACTCACAGCTCAGCATTCAAGAACTATGAATGGCAGCCAAACGGTTTCCAGAATGTTTCTAGTTTATAGAAACGCCAGCACGATATAACAACCTCCTTCATTCATACACATCTACCTGCCAAAACCACAAAGTGGACATTTTCATAGAAGTAGACATCTACACAGTTAAGATGCATGTTTTACTCACATGTATCATGTACTTGTGTGAGGAAACTAAAATTGAACTAAAAGGGTAACTAAAACTCCTCATCTATATCCCACACAATATCCCATTTCCTGACTCAGAAAATCCCTTTCTGTTCCCAAATAAATCACTAAAAGCTGCCTTTTCAATGAGTCACTTTATTAATTTAATTTAATTTAAAGAGACTTTAAGTTGATGTCATAATCACTGTTCAAACAATGCAACCTCATCCAAGCTT